>CM038471.1:41676658-41871658 GCA_021464415.1 Lonicera japonica
ATTCACTGTTCTCACTAAGGGCTTGTTTGGCTGTGAAAACTGTTTAATCTTAAAATTAGTTTACTTCCAATTAAATGAAATTGTACATCTGTGAAGTTATAAATAATTCAATTCTAATTCATGGAGTGTTTGGAAGACTTAAATGATAAATCCAAATGGTTGGGGGGGTCTGAATTATCATGATAACAACATGAATTATAATATTTACCATTGTTCAATTTTCACAACCAAAAACACAAATAAATGTAAAGATTGTAAATTCTCTAATTCGCAATCCAAGGGACAAAACAACTAACCAGACCCTAAAACCCTAAAAACCCCAGATTTGGGAAAATCGCACAAAACATCGCATTTTTTTATCTCAAACAAATTAACCATTCCCCAACTCAAAACATTAAAAAAATTAAATAAAACAGTACACAACCCAAAGATCTAGAAAGAATCTCACCTTGCCATTGCGCAACCAAATCCGCCAACATCGGACCGATCATCGTCATAATGACGAGCATCATTCTCCATCCTCTAGAGGAGCTGAACCTCGCTAACATAGATAATTAGCTCATTTTCAGAGGTGTGGGCCCGAGGATCATCTTCAACGAGTAGTCCTTCCCGGCTGCTCTTCCCGGTCGGGAGCCACTCGACGGTGAGAAGGCCACTCTAGGGCATAGTGACGACCAGATCGTACAAGAAAGGAGGTTTCTTCTTCCAATCTTGTACTCTTCGTTGATTACCCTCTCCTCTATCTCTCCCCTCATCTCTCCTCTTTTCCCCATTGCTTCTTGGTTCTGGTTATAGTTGGTGTGCGATTAGAGTGAAGAAGGTGATGGCGATTTGTTTCTGGGAGGATTTTGTAGGGAAAATGTCTTTTCAGAGGGAAAAAAAAAGAGGAGCGGTAAGTGTTTTCAAGCGGTTACTTCGCCCTAATGAAAACGCTTCCCTATTTTTCTCCTACTTTGCAGTTTGCAGTTTAGTGCATTTTTCAAGCTCGACTCGTCGTAGATCAAGATTCGCTTGGTTCAAGTTTTTTTATGATTCTTAAAATTTTAAATTATATTTTAGATAGAATTATAGTATTTGGTTGAAATTTTAAGATGGAATCCATGATTCCTAAGAAATATAAGGGCCCGTTCGGTAACGTTTTCGGATAATGTTTTATGAGAATAATTTCAAAAAATGAAAATGGGAAAACGAATTTTTCAAGAATGAAAATAGCGAAAACATTTTCCGAAAACGAAAACAGTGAAAATAAAGATTGCAAGACTGAAAATGGTGAAAATATCATTTTGGCATTTTTGCGTTTTACGCTTTAAACTTAAATTCATTTTTCGAAAACGTTTTTCGTGTTTTTGTCAATATCCCACCAAACGCATTTTTATCCATTTTTGAACTCAAAAAACAATAAAAAACGGGTCTCTAAAAACGCTACCGAACAGACCCTAAATTTCTCTATTTCATCAATTTTTATTCTTTTCAAATTTGAGAGGAACGTTGAGGATTTTATGAGAATTTTTTGTTTTTTCATCAAATGACAAATCTACCCTAACTTAAAATCCAACATTTTTTTTTATTTACCATTCATCAAATGGCACCAATGAAGCCACTCTATTTTTTCACGAACTTTATTTCCTCTGTCACCGGCGAGATATGTTCTTTCTTCATCTCTTTCGGCGAGATTTCCTTTATATATATGCCGTTCCTTTATATATGTCTAAGTTCTTTATTTGTGTTCTTTGCTCTTTGTTTTTTCTCATTAAAGTATGTTTGGAAGGTATGTTGGTAAATTAAAAATAATTTAGAATGCCAAAAAAGAAGCATTGTTATGGAACCAAACAATGGAAATGAATCTTATATTCTGGGAAATGAGCTTTTCTGGAATTTTAAATGCCAATTACATTCCCAAAGTTCGAACCAAATGAGCCATAAGGGTGTGTTTAACACATATTAAATAATTGTATATGATCATTTAATTTTATCCAAACAGTATAAAATACTCTCACTTTTTACGTGTGATTCACTAATCATTTTTTATATGAGATAAAAAGTTTTAATGGTATTAATAATTCATCTCGATATTCAATTCTAATGAATACCAAACATATGATAAGATAAATTTTATCCTATTATGTTCTCTTATCCTACATATCAAACGCTGTATAAATCCATTAATCCAAAAAATTAAAAATTCACAATTGACATATTTTTAATATTTTATTATGTGTTTTCTATTTTTAGTTCGCTTTTATCTTGGCTTTTAGATCTAAGTCTGGTGCTGACCGCGATAGTTTGGAGATGTCTCCGAACCACTCACCCCAACAGGTACACTATAGTGGACAAGTCACTAGATTACATATTATGGTTATTTCGATTTTAACAATTTTTCCTCCATTTAAATATGAATTTAAGTGAACACTATTAAGTATTCTCTTTGTGTTTTTATGTAATATGAATTCATGTCTAAAATTTGACCTCTGCAAAATAAGTTATCACCTCGATATTGAATTCTCTAAAATTTGACCTAAATAAATGAATACTTGTTGTCCTTTTTTTTCATGTAACTCGTTTGCCAACAAACTAATTGCTTAATATTGAATTGTTATTTCCAACATCTTATAATGTAACTGTGAGAATCCGCAATTGCGGCCCCCCGGGTCCTGTTCCCGTGTGTGGGGGTCTGAAACATCGGAAAGGATTTCGTTGTTCCATTTGCTTCTTGTGGGTTGATAATTCATATCAGGTGTCCCTCTATCCTATTTTTAAATGCAAGAGGGTTTGTTTAGAGTTGCCAGTACGTTTTACGAGAAAACGGACAAAAAGGGGTATGTAAGAGGAAAGGCTATAGACAAGCCTTTCTTTACACGTTCGTCTGCGAAATCAGGATTCTATGGGGTTCAGAAACTATGTTACGGATTATGAAGGTGTTAAGCATCCATTTCGCCCTTTCGGTCTCTAGTGGTCTTTTATGTTTATTCTATGTTGAAAAACTTTGATGCTTTTATTGACAGTTTACTACTTCCCAAATTAAAAAAAACCCTAATTTTGGGAAAAACGGAGAAAGGGATAAAAACCTTCGTGTTCCGAGATCCAATGTTTTGTTTTGAAATATGTAAATACAAATGACAAAGCTTTTTTATTTAAGAGAGAGTTTTACGTATTATTTCCTCAGATAATAATATCGGTTTTATCTTGTTTTAATTACTTTGAGAAAATACGGATCTTGTATCAGGACTAATTTAATATAAAATTAGAACTCTTTGAGGGGAGTTTTATCAGACACGTCACAGTCTATGGTAAGGACGGGATATGTCGGATTTTAATTCCTAAGTAAGTTTTATCATTCCGGATTTTGAAAACATAATTTTATCTGGATGATAATGTACTTACTTTTCTAGTTTTGCAAAATAATTTTATCAGAGGTTTTGTTTTGAAAATAGTAGACTATTTTATAACTTGGCAATAAGTTTATTCAAATAAAATGTGGACAGAACAACAGAAGCAAAACAAGTACACATATATCTAATTTTAAATACTAGAAGAGACTTTCTTTACCTTCCCGACGAGAATAATAATAACAAAGAAAATATAATATGGCAGAGAGATCTCCGGCGATAATAATATTTTCTTTCTTTAGATATTTCCTAGAATTCGATTCTAGAAGCGGGACACGTTGAGTGTCGAGAATAGATTCTATAATTCTTCAAAAATAAGACGATCGTAGAAAATACTTGATAGAAGATCAGAAAATCAGATATAAACTCAGAATTCTTAGATCCCAAGTTGCCCTCACTTTTCCTTAGGGGTGTTGGCCTTTTTATAGTGCTGGGAAAGGATTGTCGCGCGACATTTCCCTAGAAAAGGCAAGTGTCGCGAGACATGTTGGACAATGTCGCGCGACAAACGGCTGAAGTGACCCTTCTGATAGACTGATTTGTCAAGAAATGGTTGGCTTGTGTTCGAGGAACTTGTCGCGCGATATAAAAGAGATTGATGTGCGACATATTGGTTTGTCGCGCGATAATCTCCCTTAAAAACAGGTTTGTTTGGCCAACAAACCCTTTTGGGGCAATTTCGAGTGCCCGGGTGGGTCCCGGACTCCAAAAACTGTACTTCTCAATAGTCGTTAGGGTTCTTGCGGGGGTCACGGATCGGGGTGTCTACAGTAACGCACCGCCTTAGTTAACATAATTAGCCAACGCTTTTAAGGCCGAATACGTCACTACCCTGTCATAAACTTAATTACTAAGAGTTGAGATTAATAAAATAAACATCAACCACTGAACTAAACTATAACATATGCATACATGGCCACTGAGTATCATTGAGTTATCACATAACTTAATTACACAATCTTACATTAAAAAACAACAATATATACAAAGTAAAACACATTACATACTATTCGGAGTTAGCTTATATTTACACATTTATGAAAAATAAGTAGTCGGTATCAAAAGTTTATAACATATCTTAAACCATGACTCTAACTGATCTACCACGTTACTATCACTTGAAAATATTCATTTTAAAACACAGGGTGAGCCTAATGCTCAGTAGATGATAAAGGGACACCATTTAGAAAATCAATTTTTGCAATATAAAACTTTTCAATTGCTTTACTAACTCCACCACAAATCAAGTAATCATTGTATAATGCATGACATTAATTATATGCATATACAACATCACCTGAGCTTTGATTGTTATGTCAAGAAGCCATAATCTACAACTACATAGACATAAACCAGTCACATTTAGAATGGAACGATATATCATCACATTATATTCGAAGAATTAACCACAGAGATATAACATTGTTGTGATAAATTTTAATACTCGCAAGCGCACGAATCAATTTATAATATAGCGTATAAGCGAGGTCGGTCCCACAGAGACTCAAACAGTATGTTTTAAATTTTTGTCTTGTTAATTTTTCACTAGTTCCTAATCTAGCAAAGAATAATTGGTATGAATCAAACTAATAAAATAAAACAAATTAAATAAAGTAAAGTAGAGCAAGTAAATTAAATTAATAGAACTAAATTAAATACTACTAAGCAAGATAATAAAATTAATGAATTAATTGACTAGGGTTTTGGAGTCATATATTTAATATCATCTTCCTTAGTACTCATGCGCATAAACTCTACTCTTATCTCGCACTAATTTGGTCTCTCGACTCTATTAGATGCGAAAAATAAAATTAATAAAGTCCAATTAATTAAATAAATCCAATTGTAATTCTTTCACAGCCAAACTAATGTATAAAATCAAAACACTCACTATATCCGTCAAAACACACCATATATCCGCTCTCAACAAATCATAAGGTGAATCCAACAAAAAATAGCGAGAATCCAACTTTATTTTTTTGTCAATTAAAATAGGCATCCAATAGGAAAAATTTTATTTAATATTAAAGTATTAAATTGGTAGAGTCAATTGGCATGAATACGTACAAGGAAATCAATTAAATATATTCATCCTAACTCTAGCACAAATTTACGCTAACATAATAAAAATTAAATAATAACAAACAAGATTAAAAGAAAACTTACTTGGCATTAATAAAAGATAAAATTAAGTCTTCAATCTTCTAGTCTTCAAAGCAAAAAGAAACAAAAGAAAAAAATAAAGAAAAGAGAGGAGATGAGAGGTTCACGGCAGTGCTGCTGCTCCATGAAGTGCACAATTTGCTTTTATAATATTAAAATCCTAATGGGTCTAGGAGTAGTAGATGGGCTTGGCTCATCTAATTAATGGGTTTAGATGGGCTTAAGTGATTTGTTTCCTTTTCTTTGACTTACTTCCAAATGGGATACTCATTAATTGGCTGGGCTTTTGATAATTTAAATAGTAAATATATGAATAGGCCCATAATTAAATACATTAATTTTCGTCATATTTTACTGCTATACTTGAGTCACAATTTCGGACTTCGAGATGATTGAATTTGAAAAAATGTTGAACTGTAAAGTTGTAGATCTCGAAATTCTCTTCAATTTAGGCTCAAGAATCGCATTATTTGGAATTCCGAATAAAAAGTTATGCATCTGAAAGTATTGAACACTTTTAGGTGTCTTCACTTGCTTTAATTTATCTATTTTTTCTATCTTCTTCAATTCTTTTCTAACACCTGAAAAAACATTAAAAATATAAATATTAGTAATAATATATGCTCTTCAAATTACAAATTAACATAATATATTATACTAATTCTTTGGCGCATCATATAACATGATAATGTGCCGTCATAACATATTCGAGAATTGTCACCTTCGACATCCACAGATAACGTAATCATAATACGACCACTGAGATAACATACAAGAACCACCTTGTTCTGACATATGAATAACAATCGTGATTTACCGAGTCTAGATTTTCAGGCTACCCACTGCTGGTTCTGAACATTCCTCATTATTATCATCCATAGGTTTAAGGATTTTCAATCAAAGGGTACCAAGCCTTAATTATTTTACATAGGTAAGCACAAACCACAAAGTTAACATATATCTCATTATATACTCATATCATGATGCGATTGCGATACTATAACCCGAGCGATACTATAATTCAATGAACATTAAGAATCATCGCATAATCTAACGATAAAGCTCAATAATCACCCCAAGCCGGTAAAAGACGATCATAATCATTATAAGATATTCCAAAATGAGATATAAGCAATACATGTATACTTCAAGATACACATTGCAACATACGTGTCGATGTCGGGTGTTGGGTTGACAAGCAAAAAACATGCCATGCATACTTGAATATAATAAATGCCACTTTTATACAAAATCACTATATCATATAAGAATATTATATACATGCAAGAATTACTCAATTCTCTAACAAATTAACTTGAATCCTAAATGATGAAAGAAATTACACTAAATCTCATATCATATAATAAATTATAAAACAAAAAGAAATTCAAGTGTATTCATGGATCACCTTTGTTAGTTAATTTTTGAATCACTCGTGATTCATTAGTTATTCTTTATAATTTCACATATAAATCAACACATATCATTGAGTAATTTATGCAAATATAAACACATATGATAAATACAAATATAACTTCACACATGTGTTTAATCTTAATAAATTCATAATTTAAAACACATAATCCACAAATAAATACATAACAACTCCTACCTTAAGAGATTATAAGCTACAATTGAAATTAAATGTTTCAACCACCAAGATTCCAAGCTTTCCTCCCAATTATACCAAGCTCAAAGGTTGGATGATAAACAAAATGTTAATTCCAACCATTTTTTTTGGATTTTGCCAAAATTCACTAAAAAAATCCTAACTTCTTATCTCCAACTATTTATAGCAATTTCTCAAGTGTTCTAGAATATTTCCCGCTCCTCCAATATTTAGATGTATAAAATTAATAAAACATCTCAGGTCAAACTTTTAAAATTGGTAAAACCCTGCTTTTCTCAGGCTCGTGATCGATTATGGCTAACTCAAAAGTGAACTCCCGAGAGCCCATAAACCATAATCGACTATGACCTGGGCGATCACCTCTGTACCAACATTAATTTTTGTATTTTAACCCAATTTTTCACTTAATTAAGGCTAATACATAACTAATTACTTAAATTAAATTACGGGGTATTACATGTAACATGTTATCATTTTTCTTGTCATCATAACTTAAGATGTCCTTAAGTTGTTATTGAACCTTGACTTATACCTATTGAATTATCATTTGTTTAAGAGAAAATATTGATTTTTTTCATAAGATGAGTAATTTTTTTCCCCAAGTGGGTTAAACCATCGTGGGACGCAGGTACTGGACCTGTCAATGGATCATATTTTGACTGAATTACCTATATCCAATCCGATCCATTAAAGAAAAAAAATCAATTATATCATATTTGATAATTTGACAAATTGTTAATAATCAAATCCATATTCGATTTTGTGAATTTAATTGATCTCCAATCTGATAATCCGATCCAAATGTTTTAAGAAAAAATCTTTTCATTTTCAACTACATATTAAAAATAGATAAATAACTTTCAACAACAAACAAACGAAACAAAATATTCATAAAAATAGCTTAACATCAATACCATGTTTTTTTAGTAACAAAATATTTCGTAAGCAAATTTATAACATAATAAGTACCCCAAACCTCGAGTTACAATTCAATTGAACTTGATATATATTTTCTATATATGCAGCAAATTTAAAGTAGACGTTATATAATATCAAATCGGATTACTATTGTACAGAATATGCCTATATCTATATTTGCTTTACTAAATTATTGAATTTGTGGATTCGGATTGTATTTAGATTGTAATATTGAAATTCTAAATCTATATTTGATAAAATGTGTGAGATTTAAATCAAATTCAGAAATTTGATCTATTAATAAATTTAGTTGATATTAGTTCCCCTTCTGAGCCCTAAGACCATCTACATTGGGTGAGCTAAATGGCTAAATTTAGCCAATTTCCTGCCTCATCCGGTTAGCTAAATGTGTAATAATGTAGGTAAAAGTGTAAACCAAAGCTAAATGTAACAACCTGCAAAATTTTAGCTTAGACGATCAATGAAATGTCGGGCCAGATAATGGGCACTCTTACGACACATGATGTGTCGTGTGGTATCTCCCACGACACATCATGTATCGTGAGAAACAAGAGTGGTTTAACTGATACGTCATGTGTTGTTTGACACATGATTCAAATTTTCATCCGTTGCTGCTCTTTCAAATATTTAAGCAACCGTTTTCCATTGCATTCTCAGAACCTCATTTCCAGTGTATTGTTTTTGAAAAAAGAAGTTCCATTTCATTCTACAGATTGTAAGATTTTTATTTCCATATAATTTGTCTCTATAATTTTCATAATGTCTAGATTTCGTGGAGCAAATATGACACCATTTGAAGATGAAGCTCTTTGTCGAGGTTATATTCACATCAGTCTTGATTCGGTAGTTGGTGCTAATCAAACTATTGAAAGATTATGGGAATCGATTGCGTCAATTTACTATGGGCAGCCAGGTATTATATCTAGAAGAACTCCATGCTCTCTCCAATCGCGATATTCGACAATTCATAAATGTCTAACGATGTATTTATCAAAATTATCGCATGCAATGAGTAATCAAATAAGTGGTACAAATGAAATGAACTGGGTAAAATACATTATATCAAAGCATCTATTTTCGATAATTGTATTTTTTTTTTGTAATTAATTTATAATATTATTTTTTTTAATGCAGATTAGAGAAGCTCGGGAGAGTTACCAATTAGAAATGTAAAAACCTTTTATTTTTTATAGATGTTATCAAATTTTAAAAGAACACAGAAAGTATGACTTGAAGACAACATCATTAAATACACAAAAGCCTCGTTTCGACCCAACGGATAGCGGCGGTGGACCTTCTTCAGTTAATCTAGGCAATGATTATTCCCTTATTGATATCGAAGGTCCAGATGAAAATAGGCCTATGGAAATAAATGAAGCAAAATTACAAAAAAAAAAGGAAGGAAAAAGATAAAAGTCTAACTATTCAAAATGCTTCAATTTAAAGAGCTCAAAAATTTTCGGAACTTTACGAAAGCAATTTGGCTCTACAAAATGCTGAGCAAAAAGGTATGCATGAAAAAATGGAACGTCTGGTATTTTGCAAAGAAGAAGAACGAGAAATGAATAATCGTGAAGAAAATATGAGGAATCGTGAAGAACAAAGGCGCATTCGAGAAGAAGAAAGGCGGGTTCGAGAAAACCAAAGACTTGAACGAGAGGAGCAAAGAAGAGATGCCGCTGAGAAAACAACATTAATAGGAATGGATTTAAGTCGCATGTTTGATCAACAACGTGAGCTTTATGATTATTGGATTCAGGAGTTGCTAAACCGAAGACGTCAATAAAGTCAAGCGTCGTAAAACTTTTCTCGCCATTTTTCCAAATTATTAGGGAAACCAATTATTTTATAATGCAATGTTTTATTTTGTAAGTTTTTTTTTTATTATTGTACTATTTTATTTGAAGTACTGTATTTTTTACTTTATTTGAAAGGCTTATCTGTTTTCTATTAATAGGAAAATAATTCTCACATTTATTATTATAATAAATATCTATAATATATAACATTAAAATTAAGAATACATGTTAAACAAAAGGTAACATATGCATCAATAATGTTGAATATAATACATGACTTAACATTTAAATAGATTAATATAATAAATAACATAGCTAATTTATGCATCAGATTATGCATGTAATTCCCAAATGTGTTCAACTAAATCTACGCTCAAACGGTTATGAATGTCAGCATTAGTCATTTCGGCCTGACGATTAATATAAGCGTTGAATACCATTGTTGGATCTCGTTCCATTTCTGGTAGCTCTTCAATTTGATCGTACACACAATCCCAATTTGTACGACGTTCATCTTCAACAATAATGTTATGTAATGCATGCTTGAATCACAATGGTTGCTTGGCTGACGGACTATGGCAAACCTTGCCTGTAGAATGCCAAAAGCACGTTCCACATCCTTTCTTACACTTTCTTGTGCTTCTGAAAAAACTTTATCTTTTTATGTGTTAGGCCTTTTCATACTTTTTACAATAGTTGTGTAACGTGGTTAAATACCATTTGCTAAATAGTACCCCATGTTATATTGATTGCCATTTATTTTAAAAAAGAATTGGCGGTGTTCTACCATGTAAAAGATCTTCAAAAACATGAGATCGGGCTAAGACATTTAGATCATTATTAGCACGTGGCATACCAAAATATGACGATCAAATTCATGTATCGCAAGATGCAACTGCTTTGAGGATTAGTGTTGGACATCCATTATGCCCTCGGTATGCACTCTGCCATGCAACTGAACAATTTTTTCATTGCTAGTGCATACAATCAATATTGTTGACCTTGAAGGTCTTAATCTTATTTTGATAATAACAATAAATCAATCATGTGTAATTTAACATGTTCTTGATATAAGATTATAGATTTCTTATTTGGAAAATCAAGAATAGCATGATTGCTCAAAGGAAGTTTGACAAGGATCATTCAATCAATATCCGATCAAGTCAACGAAGCATTAGACTAAAATCGATATATCCGAATCAAGATCATTCTTCTACAAGCGTTGGACAAAACAAGAAGATCAATCTCATCACTCACAAGATAGCAATGCATTTCATGAAGCATAAAAGATCAAGGATCATATACTAAAGCTTCAAGGGAAAAGCTTCAAGTGAAGAATCAATTTGAATAAACAAATCAAAGCATTCGAAGACTCACCTATTCGGTAATTGAGTATTTGCTTAGGATTAATGTAAAGTTTCTTAATTGATTGATTATATAGCTCAAATAAGAACTTGCATCATTGTTAGATTGATCAAAATCAGTTGGAATCAAAATTTCTTTGAAAACACCATTCTTGCAAAAACCGGTTTTGAAATAAATTCATAATTAATTCATATGAATGAATTTTGATACAAAAACATATTTGGGAGTCTTAGAAACTTATTTGGAACCTATCCCAAGCACCAAAATTGATTTTGGAACTTAATTGCAAAAATGTTTATTTTTTCCCTTTCTAGATTCGCTATGTTTTTGCGCAGTTCTAATCTAACGGTTTATTGGAGGCCTTCCCGGACTCCGATCATTATGAAATTTGGAAAGTAGTTAGATAACACATTATAGTACTTATATCCAAAATTTCATCAAGATCCAACGGCTGGATAATGAGATATGATCAAAACAAATCGAAAAAATTTGCTGTCTGCAGCAATTTATCTAAACAGACCAGCAGAGGGTATCAGTCGACTGATGGGCTTTGCTCAGTCGACTGATGGTCACTCAGTCGACTAAGGAGCCTTGCTCAGTCGACTGATGACCTGAATATAGCCGTTGGGAGTTGTTCTTTTTGCATTTTTTAGTCTAAATCTTCACCCAAACCCTTCAAACGGCTATATCACTTTTGGGACTATGAATATGACTTCCAAGACTCATTTTACACACCTTGAATCATTCATACACTTCATACTTCATCTATCTTCATTATTCAAAGATTCAAGAAATTGTTTTTGATCAATCATTAATTTTTTGAGCTATATCATCTTGATCAAATAGGATAACTCTAGTGTGAGTTTCAAATTGTATTCTTTACACACTTGAGAGAGTTATTGTAAATTGGTGTGAATTACCAAACTTTTGTATTCAAATTTGTGAGAGGTAAATCTCATAGGAAAAACAAAAAGGTAAATTATTGTTTAGTTTGTGTGAAAGGTAAATTTCACAAGGTTAGCAAGAGGGTATCTTGTGAGAGTATTGTGGTGTAGCAATACTTGTAGAGTGTGTGAGACAACACTTGTAGAGATTTGATCTTCACCCGGAAGGAGATTGATTTTAGTGGAAATTCTCGGGGAACTAACCGAGCGCGGACTATGGTTTGGTAAACCAAAACCGTGTGGACAAAAAGCCTTGGACTTCAAATCGGTTCAATCTTTCTTACTCAATCTCTTTATTTACTTGCCATATTATTGTTTGCTTGAGATTGTTTGTTTGCTTGATTGTTTATTTGATTGCATTCCTTGATAATTTGTTTTGTAAATTTGTTTTACTTAAATATTGTTAGAAAAGTTTTTAAATTCCGCATTAAGTTTTAAAAACCCTATTCACCCCCCTTTGGGTTGAAATCCGACCAACAAATACTTTCGAGCATTCCTGGGAATCCCATTACTGCATTTTTCGATGATAATCATTCTACGTCTACTGAGGTGGGGGCTCGAAGGTGTTCAGTACCAAATATTGAAACATTGGCAGAACAAAATCGCTTCAATGATTTAATTGCTGTGGACTCACCTATTGTAAGGTAATCCCCCATATGTCGGTGCATGCCCCGTAACACATGTGGCATAGCGCTGTTATTATTTTCTGATGAGGAGTTAAACCTTTTCGCCCTAGAGCATCAGTGTTTTGCACGAAATAGTTGTCGTAATTAACCACAACCTCTAAAATTCGGTTGAATAGAGGTAGTCATTCCACAGCCTTTCATGAGCAGCTTCCCTTTGGCGGTGCTTTGTTCTTCTCAAACTAACTTCTGAATTTTCAAGAGTATGAATATTCGCAACAACGTTATATGTTTCTTCTTGATTATACGCAACTGCAGAAGCATCATTGCATTCTGTTTAAATTCGACATTATTTGAGTTATGAACATCATTTTTTCTTCGTTGCCATCTTACCCAGAGTATTCATCATATGAATTAGACATCTTCTATATTTATTTTTGGTAATTTATGGTGGGAGAAATGAATTATACATACAATGCCAAAATCTATTAATATATATAGATAATAGTGGGTAGCTAGATGATGTAGAATGCACTGGAGAATGATGATGGGAGAGAAAAAGTAGTTGGTGGGTGGGAGATGAAATAAACTATGTGGGGCCTAAGCATTATTTTTTACTTTGTGGGTGGGGAATTTTGTTGGTACATATAGGTAGTTGTTGGTGGTGAAGCCTTTGCCATAATAATTGGCATTATTTTTTGGTGGGGCCTTAATATTAATAATTATTTACCATACATGTAACTCCCACACATCAAATTGTATTTAATTTCGTACATACAATTTTTAATAATATTAATTGGCATTATTTATTTATAATATTTTTTACAATATTAGCAGTACATGTACTAATAAATTTCTCAAAATTATATATCCGACATATAATTATTTACCATACATATAACTCCCATACATCAAATTGTATTTAATTTCGTACACACAATTTTTAATAATATTAATTGACATTATTTATTCATAATATTTTTTACAATATCAGTAGTACATGTACTAATAAATTTCACCAAATTATATATCCGACATATATTAATTATCATCTAAACCGGGCCATTGAGAATACGTTTCATTTGCATCCTTATCAAAATTTGTACTTGGTCGATAACCTCCTGTCTCTCGCAAAATTTTAATTTTAGCTTCCTTATTTTTTAATTGGCAAGACATTTTCGTACTATTAGCTAATAATATAGAACGCAATTGGTTAGAGATTGTCATCGCATCGATGTACATGGCTCTCCAATTTTCTCAGCTAAATGACATTGCAGGTGGGACATTCAGATTAGTTGCTTCACGTTCGAAAGACAAAGTAATTGTTTCACCAGTTGAAGTACAAATCTGGTATGTCCAATCAACTTGGGATGGCTGCGATGATGTAGAAGCACCTTGCGTATCATATACGTGCCCTTGTAACTCATGTGGGGTACATGGCAATTGTACTTCATTTCCTACTAATTTATGAAGCCCAATTTGATCGGTGTTTACCCCACAACTAAGTGCTGCCAATAATGGACCATGTGATACAGCAGTCCAATACTCGATGTACTGCTCTATTGTAGCCTCAGTTATATATTGCGCGGAGGCTATCTATTCACCTTGAGATAAATTCACGAGAAACAGTTCCCAGTTCTGCCAGAGGATCATTAGGGATCGCAAATACTCCATTTATTTGTTTGTTGCACCGATCACCCAAATACCATGTTCCATCAAGTTGTGGGTCCATTAAAACAAACCGAAATCTAGACATATTGTACGACATGACATTAATTCCAATTTGTAAAGCTGATGAATTCAAGTACATCTACCAAATAATTGACTGCATAAATCGCATATCCAATTATTGATTTGCGATATCATAGTTGAACCGCACTGCATTTTTAGACCCTTCGTTATAATTAATCTTTGACCATTTATGAATTATCAGCCACGCGTCGACAAGAGGTTATTTTAATATTGGACAAGTTGTGCCGAAGTGTTCGTAATAGAAGTACTGAAATTAAAAATAAATACATAAATAACACATATTAAAAAAATATATACAAATTAATATGTTGAATAATAAATAATACCTCTATCACCTGCCAAAAGCAATTTACGATTTTCATTTTTCTCCGGCACACAGCATCAAGGCAATAATATATTCTGGCCAAAACTGCTGACCCCCAGTCATAATTGCCAATATATTCCATATCTTCTAAATAATTTAATCAGCCAATTTGGCAAGTACTACTTGCATTTGGAAAAAAAATATGAGAACGTAAAAACAAAATGCTCTAGCGATAATGACTGGTTCAACAACTTATGTTATTCCATCAACTAATAAATAATATGTTAAATCTGAACCTTTAATGCAACCTGATTCAATGGTAGCATTAATCATTGGAAAAAATGTCTCCAATGTATTCTTTGTATTAACTAATAGTTCCCATCAGTATACGGCGGAAGATCTAATTTTCCTCCAATTTAAATTCCTATATTAAATCAAGCAAACGCAAAATGTATTAGATAATTTAATATAAGCGTTTAACAAAAATCGTAAATAATTATAATAATAAAAATTGAACCTGTTATCATTGTGAAATCAAACGGTGTAAGGCCAATCTCACATGTAGGTAGGTGGAATGTATGTGCAGTGTCACACCAATGTCGAATACAAGCTTCGACAACACCACGGTCTGACTTTGGCATGTGAAGCAAGAAAATTGTTGACCACCCGGTATTATCAATTAAACGTTTTACCTTATCATTATGCGATAAGGTAACATACAATTCATTGGCGGTGTGCCACGTTGATCGTATTACAAAATAATTCCCAGATTTTAATTTTAGGACTTCAGGGTTTGAAACATAGTATTTGTTATCAACAACACGTTTGTAATCACCTAATGAAATTGAACGTGATTCGGGTTAAGTTTGCCATTGTGTCGATCTACGTCGTGCGTTGCTAGGCCTTGGTGGATCATTACTAGATCCAGTTTCATCTGTCTTCCTTGTAGATTGTTTGGTAAACATTTTCTTGATTGATTCTATTTTACAAAAAAAATAAATTGAAATGCATAATTTGTAAATAATATAACTATTGAGAGATGAAGTTCATTGAGAAATAAATAAAAATTTGTAGAATAATTTATACCTTGAGAGAGAAAATTTACAGATGAAACTGAAATTTATAATACAGAGTGATATAAATGAGAAATTATAAAAACTCTTGATGAAGAACATAATGTTATGATGAAGTATATATGGATGGGAAATTATTAAAGAACAAAAAAAATAAAATTTCGCAGAGCACCCGTGAAGGTGCAGGTTTTTATTTTTGAAAGAAGAGAAAGTATGTAGGTGAAGACAAAGAGCATGCATGCAATAATGTTTTCGAAAATAGATGAAGGGAAAAAAAAAAAAAAATGCATGCCACGTGTCATGGGGGACAATACCATTGCACGATACATCATTCATCGTGGAAAGGTTTATTTGTTGGCCCGACATTTCATTAATCGTGCAAGCTAAATTTAGCTTTTTCCAGTACAACTCTGGTTTAATTGATAGGGTAAATATATATTTTTAGCCTACATTTTGACCCTACCCACTAAAGATAGCATAAGCATGGCCTTTTTCACTACCTCACAATGTCCAGTGTACATTGTGCCCAGCCCATAACCCCTTATTTGTGTACCTCTTTCTTTCACCTCTCTCCAAATAAAACCCTCAAATTGAAATCCAATTCTGCAAAACACAGTCACACAAACACGCACACTCCCTCCCCCTAATTTCCTTCCCTCCAATTTTCTAACCTCCCAAGCACCTAAACACCACCCATCCAATTCATACCCTAATTCACTTCACCAAACACAAGACCCAGCTCCCCAATTCAAACCAAAACCTCAAACAATCACAAAGGGAGTAATTGGTAGCTCATATATGCGTTCCCCAGTTGTACATGGGAGCTGTTGACATAACTATAATGACATTAATATAATTAATTGTGTTTATCAACCTTTTCGAGTCGAAGGTGTCCAATTGGGGTAATCAAAAGAGGCGCTGATTAAGTATTTAGACTCTATATAGATAAACTGATTCAATTTATTTTTAATTATTTATTTCTAGATCTCAATATTTGTTCTATCGAGGTGGATGAGGATTTGAGAGAGAGTTCAATGTTTTCCCTTGCTTGATTGTTTATCTTATTACTGCGCCATGGTATCAGATAATTTGTTCCTTTTGCTTAATGTCTTGAACTGTTTTCGAAACTTGAATCAGAACTAAATTTTTAATCAGACTTGTATCTATGTGCCCCTGCTGAATTTGGCCTTTTATCAGCTGGTTGGGTAATGTAGGAAGGTTAGAAGCACAATTTTGATAAAGATTCGAATCTCACAAGGAGATGATGTAACTGTTCAAGAAGAAGATCATTGGTTCTACTCGCATGCTTAGGTTAATAATTGCTCCTCTAAAAGAAGTTGTTTCCTTTCTCCTGTTAGAAAACAACAAATATAGTGATGGCGATGAGAAATTAGATACAAAATAAGAAGTTCTTTGGGAATGAAGGAGGAAAACATGTCAAAGACAATGCTCATCAAGCAACCACGGCCCACAAAGTATTTCTTTTGTTGACTGGGTAGTAAGCTTGTCAAATGAGATCTAAGAGTGACCGAGTTGCATCAAAGAGCACTGAAACGACCTTTTTTTGTGTGGGTGTCCCTATAAATCTTTTGAGATTGCTCAATATGACAATATTAAACTAAGCTAATTTGTGTTAACCAAACTTTTGTCATTGTGGATCTGTGATTAATCTGTATGTTCATGTTGGTATATTTACTATGTATATACTTTATTTGGTATTCAACATGAAGCATTGATTTTTCTTATACCAAAATTTCCATTTCAGGTTCAAATAATCCAGCAAATAAATCATGATGGGGAGGTCAACCGAGCTCGTTATATGCCTCAAAACCCATTTATTATTGCCACCAAAACGGTTAGCGCAGAAGTATATGTGTTTGATTATAGCAAACACCCGTCAAAGCCGCTTCTAGATGGTGCATGCAGCCCTGATTTGAAGTTGAGGGGCTATAGCACTGAAGGATATGGTCTATCATGGAGTCAATTCAAGCAAGGCCATTTGTTAAGTGGTTCTGATGATGCCCAAATATGCTTGTGGGACATTAATGCTACTTCAAAAAATAATTCCGTTGATGCAATGCAGATATTTAAGGTGAGTTTCTTAGCAACCTTCTGCAGCATTGCACTCCGTACGTAGATAACATTGCATTCCCATAAAATTAAACATTTTCACAATTCTAGTTACTATGGATTGATATTGACCCAGCGTCCACTGCAGACCAAATGCCACTTAATTAAATGCCTTTTCTCTTTAGTTTCCTGCCCTAAAAAGCTCTTTTTGTAGATGGCTATTGATGTAGGATAGTTGAAGAATCTTAAAATCTTGTTACTTACCATTTGTCTTTGATGGGCTGTGCTTAAGTAAATCTTTTATGCTTTACAAATTTTGAAGGCTAAATTGTTTGAGGGCTGAAAGCAGTTAGATTTTCTTGGTAAAAAGTGTCAATTTGTTGGGTATCACATGAGTCATGGTTTCTTTTTATGACATATAGTTTAAAGTTTAGCGTGTAATTGTAAACTTAGAAAGGCTGAAAGGCATATGACTCTTTTAAGGTTAGTTTGGGCTTTGTGTAGAATTGGGATTGTTCCAGGGATGTGTATAGTGGCACATTCTTTTAAGGTGCTTTTGATAAGAAAGTTGGAAAATGATTGAAAACTATACTAGTTTTTATGAGAATTTGGAAAAAGAGACGAGTGTTTTGGTGAAATGTTCTCTTACTTTTTCGGTTTTTCCATGGTCCAGTTCTTTGGGCAATGGGTAAGAACATTTTCCCATTAAAAGAGGAAAATATAGAGAATGTCTCACCAAATCACTCGAATTTTTTTCCCAACATTTTCATGTTAATTAATTATTTTTTCGAATCATTTTTCAACCTTTATATATATATATATGTATCAAAATAGATCCTTATACTTGGTTATTCCTGTACAAAAATGTTACATCATACATTAAACATTGCACAAAGAAAATTTCTATGGGGTAAGAATTTTATACAGTGTTCACTGTCATGGGTGATGAGGCATGTAAATCAAATAATGTTACATCATACATTACACATTGCACCAAGAAAGAAAGAAAGAAAGAGTTCCCCACATATCCCTATTCTCATTGGCATGCTCTGCATCACCTATTCACTTATCTTATGATTTTTTATAGATATTACAACGATTTATTATTGGCAAAAGTAGGTTCATGAAGGTGTTGTAGAAAATGTAGCATGGCACATGAGGCACGAATATTTGCTTGGTTCAGTTGGGGATGATCAATTTCTGCATATATGGGATCTCAGAACTCCATCTGTGACCAAGCCTATTCAAAGCGTAGTTGCTCATCAAAGTGAGGTTAGTTTCCCAGCTTCCGAACTCACTTGCAAGAACTGATTCTGTTGTATATTTCTGTATAAGAGTGTAAATATATATATGTTTAATGTGAACTGTGGAGAACTGGTATTTTTTGGTACGTGACTAAGCACCAAATGAAGATTCATAGACAATTATTTTATATACAACAATTTTTTTTGCTAGATTGTAGTTTTTTCTGAAATATTCTTTCTCTTTACTCATTTGCGTTGATTTTGGTTTTCTTTGGTACCACCCTGTTATATTCTTCTGTTCAATCCATTTGTGAAGTGACATTTATTATCTTCCAATCACTGTATCAATTATCTTCCAAAGCATTGTAATAATGTATGCAGTCATCATCAATAGTCCACATAATTGATATCCCAAGTTATAAGAGAAACAATTTAATAATCATTTGATTATTAAGGTTTGAAGTTGAGTAAGGATTTCTTAGCAACATGAAAATGTGATATGTGGGGTATCAACAAATTTTGGTCATATTTTGCTCGACAATGTTGCATGTGGTGTTGCCGGTGTACGCTACAAGTTGTGCGATCCATTAATATTGCCTATTAAATGACTAAACGAAAAACCCCAAGTTAGCATTCTTCTGAGGCACAACTTCATACTTCAATTAGATCTTTTCTTCTCCTGTTGATTATTGCTCTTTCTCCCTTTTTATATACACATACAAAAATAATAAAAAGATAAAATAAATGAAAAGATTTTATGGTTACAAGAAGTCTCTACCACATAAATTATATGCATCCCTACTCTATGTCCTCTGTTCTCCAATCTCCATCATGAGCATGGGGTACCGTTGGGCTCGGGTAATTATTTCCTTCGATAGTAATGTTTTGAACCTGCATACTCATTTTCCTTTCGGAGGCTGTTTCAATGCATTAAACCATCATTTCATCACAGTGATGCTATTAATATTATAGATCTTTGTGGATCATGTGTTAATTAGAGCAGCTCTTTAAATAATATTTTTGAACCACATGTTGCTTATCCCTAACTTTATGTTATGTGAATATTCACAGAGTACCCAGGTTCGAGCCCTGTACCCCTCGAACTACCTGGATGTATCTATAGCTTGTATCTCTTACTTTACGTTGACATACCTTTAAATTTGAAGTCATTTGATCTGTTAGTCAATATCTACTAGTATGATTGGTTTTCAAGTAAATTTGCGTAACAGGATAAATTAAGAAAAATGTCTAGATCATTAACATAGCCCTAGTGTGTTACGCATAACAAAAGAAAAAGAAGAATTGGGAGTTACAAAAGTCTGCGTGATTTTTTTCAAGGACTACTTATTGACAATCAATAGAGAGTTTTGAAGATTGTCTTTTGACATTATGCTCCTAATCATTAAATTACGTATATTGGATGCTCTAGTTATTTTATTTTTTTTCTTCCATTGGCCTTTTTCGGGATACATAATGTTTTAATTGCTTTCTTTCCTCCTCCAAATAATTCTTGTTTAGGTAATAAATCTCAACAATGTATGTGTTTAGACTTTGTGTATACTATTGCTGAATTCTTTAATTTGCTTGACATTTTTGTAGGTTAACTGCTTAGCATTTAATCCTTTTAATAAATGGGTTGTGGCGACGGGGTCCACCGATAAGACTGTTAAGTTATTCGATATACGCAAAATCTCAACTGCTCTCCATACCTTTGATTGCCACAAGTAAGAGTTCTCTCTTGCATTTGTTTTATTTTCTCTCTCTGATTTATCTGATTGGAACTTTCATGGGTTCTCTGAGCAATTATACGGAAAATATCAGATACGTACTCATATATAAGTATTTTGTATGTGTTGAACTAATTTTAACTCTTTATGATGTGCAACAGAGAGAAGGTTTTCCAAGTTGGGTGGAATCCGAAGAATGAGACCATCTTAGCTTCTTATTGCCCTGGTAAAAGACTAATGGTTTGGGACCTTAATAGGTATTCACATAAAACCTGCTATTTGTTCTTTTTCTTAGCAAGTCTTGATGGTTTTATTTTCTACTGACCAATGGATCGTATGAGATAATTAATTGGAAAAGGAAAACTAATAAATACTAAGATCATCCCTTTGAATAAGATTGTAGATGCGTGTGATTCCTTTGCTATTTCTCTTTGATGAAAACGGTACTTTAGGGATACACATTTCAAATTTAAGTGCTTCGTATTTTATGTGAAGTGCTAAAACTTCGGTATATTATCCTTCCTCCATTCCAAATTAAGGTTTCATGTTTGATTTATACTATTTAAGGATACTGTTGACCTAGAAGGTCTTAATCTTATTTTGATAATAACAATAATTTAATCATGTGTAATTTAACATGTTCTTGATTTAAGATTATAGATTTCTTATTTGAAAAATCAAGAATAGCATGATTGCTCAAAGGAAGCATGACAAGGATCAATGGAATCAATATTCGATCAAGTCAACGTAGCATTGGACTAGCAAGAGAACAACCTTATCACTCACATGCTAGCAATACAAATCCATGAAGATCAAGATCAAGGATCATATGGAAAAGCTTCAAGAGAAGAATCAAGTTGAAGAATCAAATCAAAGCATTCGAAGACTCACATATTCGGTAATTGAGTGTATGCTTAGGATTGATGTAAAGTTTCTTCATTGATTGATTATATAGCTCATATATATTGATATATCTTTCTTAGATTGATCAAAATCAGTTTGAATCAAAAATCATTTCAAAACATCATTTTAGCAAAAACCGGTTTTGAAATAAATGCATATTAAATTCAAATGATCATATTTTGAGTTTTCCCAAATTGGTGTCTTAGAAACTTATTTTTGAAGTCCCCAAAGCATTATAATTGATTTTGGAACTTAATTGCAAAAATGTTTATTTTTCCCTTTCTAGACTCGCTCCGTTTTTGCGCAGTTTTGATCTAACGGTTTGTTGGAGGCCTTCCCGGACTCCGATCATTATGAAATTTTGACAGCGGTTAGATAACACATTATAGTACTTACATACAAAATTTCATCAAGTTCCAACGGCTGGATCATGAGATATGATCAAAACAAATCGGGAAAAATTTGTTGTCTGCAGCAATCTTCTAAACAGACCAGCAGAGGGCATCAGTCGACTGATGGGCTTTGCTCAGTCGACTGATGGTCACTCAGTCGACTAAGGAGCCTTGCTCAGTCGACTGATGACCTGAATATAACCGTTGGATTTCTATTTTTTTTACTATTTTTGGTACAAAACTTCCACCAAACCTCTCAAACGGCTATATCACTTTTGGGACTATAAATATGACTTCCAAGACTCATTTTACATACCTTGAATCACTCTCATACTCCATACTTCATCTATCTTCAATATCTGAAGATTCAAGAAATTGTTTTTGATCAATTATTATCATTTGAGCTATATCATCTTGATGAAATAGGATAACTCTAGTGTGAGCTTCAAATTGTATTCTTTATACACTTGTGAGAGTTATTGTAAATTGGTGTGAATCACCAAACGATTATATTTCATTGTGAGAGGTAAATCTCATAGGAAAAACAAGAAGGAAAATTCTTGTTTAGTTTTTGTGAAAGGTAAATTTCACAAGGTTAGCAAGAAAGTGTCTTGTGAAAATATTGTGGTCAAGCAATATTTGTAAAGAGTGTGTGAGACAACAACACTTGTAGTGGTTTGATCTTCACCCGGAAGGAGATTGGAATTAGTGGAAATTCTCGGGGAACTAACCGAGCGCGGACTATGGTTTGGTAAACCAAAATCGTGTGGACAAAAAGCCTAGGACTTCAAATCGGTTCAATCTTTCTTACTCAATCTCTTTATTATTGATTGTTTTGTTATTGCTTGAGATTGCTTAATTATTTTCTCTTATGCTTGATTGTTTATTTGCTTACATTCCTTGATATATTTGTTAAGTAAATTGTTTTACTTAAACTTTTTGAAAAGATTTTTAAATTCCGCATTTAATTTTAAAAACCCTATTCACCCCCCCTCTAGGGTTGTTTTCCGACCAACAGATACATTATTTCAGCATCATGAATGGTCAACATTAAAACTTGTATACTATCATGAGATTTGGTAAATTGATTATGTCCCAAAAAGGGAACTGAACTCTTATTTTAGCCTTTTAGAACGTCCTAAAAGGAATAGTGAAGTCTTAGGTGGGGGCAGAGGGAGTATATGATTATGGTGGATGAAAAACAATCATATCCCGCAATTGATGCTTCTGTTGGAACTCTTTACTGCCTTCTTCCCACCCTCAAATTTGTTGCATACTTTTTATGCCTTTATTTTAGTGCTCATGGTTTTTTGAGTTGAAGTAGAGAAGATGTAAGGGTTTCTGTTTGATTGTAAACATGGAAGAAGGCTAGAAAAGGAACTGAATCCTGGGTAATTGAATTTCCAGCAATAATATATATATTTTCCATGTAAGTCAACTTCTTGGAAAAAGGGGTTATGGGTGGGAATTTAAATTCTAGCTTCTAGAGGAATTGGATTGGTTATATGGCCACTCATGGAATTTTGTTAACAAATACTCCCCATGTCCCAAATTACGAGTCAACTTTCCTTTTTAGAACATTTTCAATGTACCAAAATTCATGATATGAAACAAGTTTTTTTCCTCTAAACAATTGTCGGTGATGAAATTAGTGCATTCTTAAAATAAGACTCAAACATGGAATCCTAATTAAGAATAGAATGAGTATTGGCTATCAAACACCAACAAACATGGACAATGGGTTTGATCCTAGTTAACACTGCCCATTAGTAGTTTGCTTTGAGATTCCACTAGTTTTGAAGCTTTTTTAGAATGCAAATATTGAAATTCATTATGGTCGAAACATATGTATGAGACTATTGTCCTAGATAACATCACACGTGTGTGGATATGCGAAGATCATACTCGATAAATTTATTTATTTATTATTCTTGTACTTCACAGGATCGACGAAGAACAGACTCCAGAGGATGCCGAATACGGCCCACCGGAGCTGCTATTTATACACGAGGGTCACACTAGTAAAATATCGGACTTCTCTTGGAACCCGTGCAAAGATTGGGTGGTGGCTAGTGTAGCCGAAAATAACATTCTCCAAATATGGCAAATGACAGAGAATATATACCATGATGAGGATGATCTACCCCCACCAGCAGCAGATGAACCCACTAAAGGTTCTTAGTCTTAACTTTCACATTAAACCAAAATGTGTAACTAAATCATTGTGGGGATCATCAAGGCATTTCTCATCATGTTTTCTCTGTGTTTTTTTACCTCTCCATCCATCTTTATGTAGGTGAGTGAATCACTATTTCTACATGTTCTCTTGAACTGCAGTGATGTGTTATAATATCTTCCGTATTTTGCCTCCAATTTTAGATTAAAGTTTTGCACTTGCGGCTTGGATAAAGTTGTTCACTATCGCTTGAGTTTGGATCGTCTAAATATTTGGGAGTTTATGGCCAAAACTAAGTGAAGAGTAAGTTTAAAAATGGAAGATAAAATAAGATTAAATCCAATTGAATTTATTTTTTGTGGTATTATTGTAAGCAATTATGCTTATTGTATAACTTTAGAGGCATAAAATATAACTTCTCAAAGCAGTATTATGCTTCGATAATATGACTACCCTTTATTTTTCAATTTGGGCTAGACGTTAACTAGCCGTTAGATCATTGCACGAGGTGGTTAAAGTCAGCTACCAACGGCGCGATGTATTGTATATTGCGCGGTGCGTAGTGTCCTCTATAATGTAGGTCAAATTTAACATTTTACCCTATACTTTTTAACATATAAATTGGATATGGTCTTAAAGATGAATATACACAAAATCTTACAGTATTTTCCCCTTCTCCTTCAATAGAATTTTTACACTAGATCTCTTGAGAAAAAGAAATGCTATAAGCACAACTTTAACACAGTGCAAGTTCACACACACTAGACTAGACTCTTCTAGCTAAATTTAATTTAACTTTACATAAATAAAATATAGATGATGTGTCTAACAATCTCATAGTTACGCCTTCCCATGTGGAATTAAAAGACAAACAAAATCTCCTCACGTCATTGTCATGATCTGGATTATACAGATCCTAAGCTTAAAAATGTAAAGCAGACTATAGAAGAAATGTAGAGAAACTGGGGAGAAGGAACATAAATTCTAGAGTAAGAGAATTTAGAGAGAAGAAGTAGCAGAATAAGAAAACGTAGAGAGAGAAATATAAATTTTTATATCATTTTTGCATTATCTCAACTTCATATATCATCCTCCATCTATAGCAATTAGCTCATACTCTCCTTGCCATCACCATTACCTCACAGCTATCACACATTCCTCACACTTACCTCACAACTCTCACACTCACCTCACAGCTCTAATGCCTCACACTCACACTAATAACAGCTATCAAGGCCCTACACATCCTATTCATGCCATTCCCTTCCCCTTCAAAAATCCTTGTCCTCAAGGATTGAAGGGTCATTAGCCTTCTTATCTTGTCTTCTGCCTGGATCAAACACCATGGGAAAAAAATTCCAATGTTCAGCATCAATTGCATCTTCTTCTAGCTTGGTGGGCTCGTGTTGTTGATAATCCAAACATCACTCAGATCAAGCACAATTATGAATTTTCTTTTGCGTTGTAAAGCTATGATGATGTATGCATCATTTGTCACTTTATTCTATGTATTCAGCCTAAATTCATTATCTATTCTCTTATTGCTAGTGCTTTGGGAGTAGCTTGCGGAGTTTTTCTTACATCGGGCCTCAGAATGGATATTGACTTATTCTTTGATTCTTCTTCTTGCATTTTTTCGCATTTAACATTCTTTTTTGCATTAAACCTCAATTGATTAACCACTTTAGGCCTACAAAACGGCTTAGTAACACAAAATACAATGCAGTGCCTTTTTTCATGCTTAAACTGAATTTACATGCAATTTTCGGTTTTATACAGTAATTATAAGCTAATTGAGCCTTGTTTAAAGGATTAAAAACGCAATTTCTGGACTCAATCACTGTCAATTTACCTGTCGGGCAATTTCGTGAACTAAAGCGGGGCTGAATCTCCCAAACTTATAGGGAACATTTGGCACATCACTATGTCATCTGAAATCTAATAAGCCACAACTTGCTTGTAGTAGCGAACATGGTCGGTCGGGTCAAATTGGTCGTTGTAAACCATTAGAGGGATGGATTTCTTTGGTAGTGGTGCTTCATCTATTCATTGAGTAAAGGGAGAGCCTTACTCTTTCCTTAAAGCCTTCTTAGCTAATTCAGTTGTCCGAGCTTCTAGAGCATAAAGTTTATTCACCATTGTTGAATGGATTAACTTCTTCAAGTCAGTTTTTGCCTAATTTTTTGTTCAACTTTTAACTTGAGTATTCTTCTGCCCCCAAATCGATGAAAAACACTGGTTGGAGCTCGGCTTTGCCCAAAATGCACTGGCTTATCTTCACAGGCAGCCGACTTGCCCTTGCCTTTAGCAGAATGAACGTTGGTTGATTTTATTGTCCGATCATCCTCATTGGTGGAGGAAACAAGAGAGGAATTCCTGGCCTTCTTCGTTGAGTTTCCTATTGTATTATTCTTTGAGCAGTTGTAAGAGGGTGTCCCTCGCTTTGCAAGCTCACTCTGGGATTCGGCTTTGTTGCTGCTCTCACCGAGATAATTGGTGTCAAATTGGCTGTCATTAACAATAGTGGTAATAATCTTTCCTTGGACTTGTGTGTGGGGAATTGTAGTTAGTGCCCTTTATTAATCGGGGTGCGGTGACAAACAAATGAGTTATATCTGGGTGCTGGTTACCAGGTTGTCTGCTCCTGGAATTTGAACCATTGTGATGAGGTTTAAGTTGTGTATGTGTTTGTCGGAAAAAAAGCAGGCTTGGTAATCGATAAATAGAGCAAAAATAACGAATCACCCATTCTCACAAATGGCGCCATTATGGGGTGCCAAAATGTTGAGTCACCCCACAAGAAAACTATATTTAGCTTATAAATGGAAATTAGTCAATCAAAACACCACCAAACAACCACGAGGAGATGGAGAAAAATACCTTACAATTAGGATATTTTGGATTTAATATACATTTTTTTATTAAAACTTGAGTTAACGTGCATAAAATAAAGCGTGATACATGTGCTTGAGTATATAGTGTCACAAACTTAAATTTCATTATGTCATTAAGGATATTCCAAGTTAAAGCATAATTTCTTAGTTGTGACTTAATGTTATAAGGTGATTTTGTTTCTATCTACCGTATCTTGCAGTTAATTCACCCTTAAATCATGAAAATTTTGAACAAAGTTTTATAATATTACCCTTTTTACAATTGATAAATATATCCATCAATTAACATGAGATAATCCTTAAATCATATATCTCTCTTCATTCATACACACAAACACATTGTATAGACAAGACCTGAAAGAAAACCCATAATTATTTGCTTACATACATACATACAATGCACACTCCCTTGATCATCTTCGTCTTCTTCATCTTCACAAAACCACCATCCCTTGTCCATTCATCAACAAATCCCCACTGTCGATTCCTCCACCAACCTTTGAATTCGGTATATCTATATGTATGTGTATATGCAATAAAATAAGACTTAGTTTAAAGGGGTTTTGTTTCAATTGGGTTTGGGTTTAGCAGATGGGTCTCAACTGTGATCATTCTTTTTACCGTAAGAAACCCGATCAAATTATTTCTATCGATCGCTCAAATCAAACTATGAGAATTGAAAATTTAGTGAGAGAAAGGGCAAAAAAATCGATGAGAATGCCGACAAGATCAGCGATGGTGAACCATCCCTGCAAAGTCGAACTTGTCATCTGCCACTTCGGCACAGAGACCGCGTGAAACACCTCATGCTCTGTTTTTTTTCTCTCTCTACATTTACATATACATATACATACATGATTTGGGCTCGCATTCATTACATCTTATCTTCAATTTCCCCCAATACCAACCACCACAAACATCACTACCGTTCCTCACCACCAATCTGACAATCCCTAAATCAGCAAGTTCATAAATCCCCCCTTGATATCCAAATACAAAAGTTTCTCCTAGTTCATTTGAGGATCCAAATTCAAAATAAATAAATTTTTTGACATACGCATAGGAAATAGCTTAATTATAAACTCCATCACAACATTTATGATGAAAATTGAAGTAACTGAAACAAGGATTAATTCCATATAATTGTGCTCAAAGTTAATTAAGATTTATCAATTACTTAATATTAAAATCTAAAATTTTAAATTGGTTGTACTTATTAATTTAGTGGATATTTTAGTATTAAATTATTATTCAAAATAATATTTATAAAATTAAATTAATAATATTTTCTTATTAGTCTATCTACGCTCGTATATTATCTTAATAGATAATGCGGATTAACTTAACGTCGCGGATTAACTGTAAGATTTGGTATATATAAACAAAATCACCCATGTTATAATGCTATCCAAATTTTATTTTCAACAATTAATTAAAGATAAGAGTAAATACCATCAATGGCCACTGAACTATTGACAAATTCTACCAGTAGCCACTGAACTTCATTTTGTTACACTTGGACCATTAAACTTTTAAAACGTACTACCATTGGCCATTCCGTTAAATCTCACCGTTAGTTTTTGACGGAATCAATATCACATGATTTTCATGTGCATGGAAGGGGCATTTAAGTTCTTTTTCCATTTTCTTTTTCTTTTTTCCTTTTCTTTTCTTTTCTTTCTACTTCTTCTTCTTCTTCCCCTTTCTCCTCCTCTTTCTTCTCAAACGAATTTCTTCTTCTTCGATTTTCTTCTTCTTCTTCCCCTTTCTCCTTCTTTTTTCTCAGTCTTTTTCCATTGAAGTCCAGGGCATCTTGATTTTACACACACACACACACAATTTCAGAGGAAGGCGAAATTCGGAGAAGTTTCGGAGGGGAAGATATTCGGAGGAAGAAGAAAGAGGAAGAAATTTGGAGGAAGTCGAAATTCGGAGAAAAGAGAAGAATAAAATCGGAGAAGAAGAAGAAGAAGAAGAAAAAGAAGAAAGAGAAGATATTCGGAGAAGAAGAAAAAGAAAATCAGAGAAGAAGAAGAAGAAGAAATTTGGAGGAGAAGAAGGAGGAGGAGAAAGGGGAAGAAATTCGGAGGAAGGCGAAATTCGGAGAAAAGAGAAGAAGAAAATCAAAGAAGAAGAAAAAGAAGAAGAAGAAAATCGGAAGAAGAAGAAGAAGAAGAAGAAGAAGAAGAAGAAGAAGAAGAAATTTGGAGGAGAAGAAGGAGGAGAAAGGGGAAGAAGAAGAAATGGGAAGGAGAATTTCAGAGAAGAAGAAGAAAATCGGAGAAGAAAGAGGAGGGGAAAAGGGAAGAAGAAGAAGAAAGAAAAGAAAAGAAAAGAAAAGGAAAAAAGACAAAGAAAATGGAAAAAGATTTAAATGCCCCTTCCATGCATATGAAAATCACGTGATATTGATTCCGTCAAAAACTAACGGTGAGATTTAACGGAGTGGCCAATGGTAGTGCGTTTTAAAAGTTTAATGGTCCAAGTGTAACAAAATGAAGTTCAGTGGCTACTGGTAGAATTTGCCAATAGTTCAGTGGCTATTGATGGTATTTACTCTAAAGATAATTTGACATAATTGTGTGATTTTGTAACTGAATGAGAAAAACGAACATTACCACAATTATTAAAGATAATTAAGGAATTAATTTATGCGAGTCAGTTACCATTTATGTAGGGCATGTTCTAAGTGATACCATAGTTATTAATAATAAAGACAAATTCGCAATGAGCTTTGAATTTAAAATTTCTTAAAAAATTACTCTACCCTAACACTAATTTTTTTTTATGGCTTGTTTAAATTAATAGCGTCATCTCTTTTCTCTTTTTTGTTACATAATTAGTATACTAATTTTTCTTGAAGGAATTAATTTACTAAATTTTAATATAAGATATTTTTTTTATACAAACCGATAATTTTACAATACAATTATTTCTATGCAATACAACTCTTTTTACTATATAAATTATGAACCAACAATTATCATGATAGGTGGATATACACCATCAAAGTAAGCGGGCTTAATGAAAGGTTCGACAACTGCAGTAGGAAAATGCAATAGGACACAAGATCGTTGACAAGTATGTTTAGTTATACTAATTATGTAATTTGAAGGTAAGTGATCTAAAATCTAAAATAATTATTACGGTTAATAATAAATGGTCAACGATTAAGAATCATAACAAAATTGGAAAATATAAATAATTGCCATTAGATATTGAAACAAACTTGTTCTATGTCTTAATTTTTTTCCTTTTTCAGCAAAAAAAAGGAAAGATAAATAAGATAAAAGTAAACATCACACAAGATACTATATTTAAGACTCGAAAAAGATAATTAAAAGAATAATAAAGAAAAAACCGGCTAAACCGCCTTATCATTGAGATAGAAAGTTCCTAAATATCTAAAACAGGTTCTTTACTCATTTTATTTTAAATTATTTATATTCTAATTGCACTACATTACAAATACACAAAAAGCTACTTGAGTATATTTTTTTTTGAGCAATTTCACCTAGAAAAATTCGAACACGAGATATTCTACTAAATAAATCGTCTCTTATTGAAATCTAGTAAACCACTAAACCAACGTCATAAGGTTCTACTTGAGTTTATTTAGTTAAAAGTGCTTGATCTATTTTAAAATATTAAATCAATAGAAGTTTTCTTATGCCTTAACACTGTATATGATTTATAGACATGAATTACGCCGAATATCCATATTTTTCTTGCAAATGAAACCATCTTGGAGCATTTAAAGGTAATCAACGTAACATTCATACTTGAAATAAAAATTTATGCTAGTGTTAATTTTACTTTTTTCTTTTGCAAGATGTTAAAAGCATATTGTATAACAAAAAGGTACATTGAGCAAATGACGTACATTTAATACGTTTGTATACTAAATTTATTAGATTTTGAAAAAGGAAAGTGGTGATAAATTCTCCCTTTTTTTTTCCCTATTTTTTCATAATTCTTTTTTACATCATGAGAGGAATTTGATTTTATGGGGAAATTGAAACAATCATAAATCATCGCACTCAATCACACTTTTCTTTTTCCAATTTGTCGCAAATTTAATAACATTTCAATTAATTTTAATTTTTTCTTATCAAATACATCCTCAAAATCAAATAAATTGCAAAAGATAATATTTCAATTAGTACTATTTTTTTTCTTTTTGAGTTCGAGATCTCCACGATATGTCCAAATTAACTTTCGTATATCTCGATTAATTTTTGTTAATTAAAAGTCACTGCTAACCACTAAAAATTTTACACAGAGAGGGACTCGACCCAAAAAATTCTGGAACAAACACACGAGAAAAAAAAACATAGGGTAAAAGGCCAAAAATAAAAATTCCTTGTGGAAAAATCACACATAGGCAGGCAGTCACATACAAACACACGAGAAAAAACTTCTGCTAATACTCCCTCTCTCCGTCTCTCTATATGCTTCTCTCTCTCCTCTTTGTCTCTATATATCTCTCCGCGCAGAGAAATTACACGGTGCAATCAAAGTGTGTGTTTGTTTCTGCTCTCATTCTCTTTTTCTCTCACTAAAACTACTCAACAACGATTACAAAGTTGTTCTCTCTCTACACTAAAATACTCTCTCTCTCAACAATTGAAGAAAAAGAAAACCATTCATCTTCTCCCTCTGTCGAGAATTTTTCATTCACACACAACCCGCTGAATCGAACTGTATTAGCATTAAGAACCAGTCGGCGCAAGTTAGCCAATTAGGGTTTGGTTTTATCGGACTTTGGGATTTTTTCTTTCCCTCTCTAATTAATTAATTAATTAATTCAACGGTTCAGGGTTAGTCAGTTATCTATCGCCCCTTCTCTCTCTCTATCTCTATCTACAGATATATATTTCTCATCTACTGTTGTGATAGTTTTGGTTCTGAATAATTACCATATTTTTACTACTGCTGCAAACCAAACCCTAGGGTTTGTGACCCATTCCCCCTTGTGGGTCAAAATTTTACCTTATTTGGATTATTTCCTTGTTTTCGGTGAATGGGCTCTAGTTTTACATCAGGAGGTGCCCAATTTCGTTCATCTTTATAGAAATAATCAGTTTAATTCTGCTTGTATCAATTAAAGTTGTTACTGATATGAGGGTCTCTGGAAATTTTGTTCTTAGCATTGTTGTTGGTCATTGAACAAGTTTGTTAATTCTAATTGATGGAAGCTGTTCTTAATGGACCACAACAGTATAGTTAGTGGATAGGACTAAAGTTGGATTCTTTTGTCGGGTTTTGACGGATAGGGTTTGGGAATTAACTTAGTTAGCTAATTCGACGAATATACGGATCAAATTGGTTGGCGAAACGTGGCGATATTGAAGAATAATTCATTAATACACACTGATTAGTGGTGGTAGGATCATGTTTTGTACTAATGGAAAGAAGTGAGCCTACATTAGCACCAGGGTGGTTGAAGAGCAGTGGAAGTGGAACTAGTGGTGGAACTACGAACCACCAAGTCGGGTCATCTTCATTACATTCAGGTAACCGTATTTTATGAGAATTCTTTTGCTGTAGTTTGATGAACTTTATTTGAATTTAATTTTAGTGTTTACCATTTTTCCATTTATAGATGATCATGGTGTATCAAAGCTGGCAAAAAGTAAGTTATCAGTGAACACTAGTGATCATGATTTAGGCAAGTCATCTGATAGAACCACTTCCTCATACTTCCGCCGGAGTCCTAACAGTAATGGTTCTGCTAACTTGAGGTCTTATGGTAGCTTTGGTAGAAACCATCGCGATAGGGACAAAGATGTACACGAGTATCGAGATAAAGAGAAGGCAGTTTTGGGTGACCATAGGCATAGTAGGGACTATTTTGATCCCTTGGGAAACATTTTGCCAAGTAGGTTTGAGAAAGATGGTTTAAGACGTTCGCAGTCGATGATAACTGGCAAGCGTGGCTTGAGCAGTACTAACAAAAACAGCCACAACAATGGTAATATAGTTCTTGGTGGGGTCAGTCCTATTCGAAGTGTACATAAGGCTGCATTTGAGAGGGACTTTCCATCTCTTGGAGCTGAAGAAAGACGAACTGAGCCAGAGATAGGAAGGGTTTCATCACCGGGATTGAGTACCGCCATCCAAAGCTTACCTATTGGTCATTCGACAGTGATTGGTGGTGATGGGTGGACATCGGCCCTGGCTGAGGTGCCTGTGATTGTTGGAAGCAATGGCACCGGTACTTCACCTGTTCAAGCAAATTCAGCTTTGGTGGGTTCAAGCACGACGAGTGGTCTCAACATGGCTGAAGCTTTGGTCCAGGGTCCAACCCGGGTTCAAACTACTCCCCAGGTAGCTTTGCTGCTCTTTTGATTAAGCCGGTACATGATGGAAATTAATATTTTTATGCTTATATTGGTGTCGTTGTTTGATTGTAGTTGTCTGTTGAAACTCAGAGGCTTGAAGAGTTTGCTATTAAGCAATCCAGGCAATTAATTCCAGTGACCCCTTATTTTGCTAAAACTTCGGTAAGAACTGTTACCCCCATTCCCTTCTTTGATTTTGTGTGCTTTATATGCTAGGTAATTGATCCTGGTTCACATTTTTAATATATACATTTTCAATGCTTTCTATACCCCTATGTTTTGTGACTTTGTAAATACTTTTGTGTGGATTTGTCCTACTTGTGCCTTTTTCTGGAGTAGGTTCTTAATGTCCTCCTCTCAAGTTGTACAGACAGGAGTTTAATTAGGACATCAACTTACTGTAGTAGTGCAATTTAAATGCAATATCCAGCGCTTTGCACATGGTTAGGTTGTTAGTTATGATATAATATTTGAAGAATCCAGTAATTATTAACAAGATTTTTCAGTAAGGCAGTGCAACGGTCTCTCCACTTGCCTCTTAACGACTTACTGTATTTATGGCTAATCAGTAGATTAATCCTCTACCTTTTTTTAAACAAAAGTTGGTTATACCTTTTTTTAGCATTTTTTTTGTGATTCTACCTGAGTGAACTCAACATCTGTTTTCAGTTCAAAAGTAATTTTGGAATCATTTTCTGTTTGAGGTTGATTGTTTAAATTTTCTAAATCATTTGGTTTTTCAATGAGATTTAGTTTAGTTCAAGATTTTATAGCTTTTGGTCCTTCTGTAAATGTGTGCATGTTACTATGCATGTGTGTAGCCATGCAGGTAGTTTTTTAAATCTGTTGCTAGTTCGGGTAGAATTTGCAGCGCATTAATTTGAACTTTTTCCGTATATTATCGTCTTTAGAGGCGCTTTCATTAGTATGGTATTTATTGTGGATCGTTGCAACTTTTAGAGTTACTTAGACAACAAGAAATATGTTCTGCATATGTTTTTACTACTTTACTGTGTTCTCTTTCCTAATTGTCGTGGTTACAAATTGGCTTCTCTCCATCTCTCTCTCTCTCTCTCTCTCTCCAAGCTTTTTGCCAAACAAGCAGAGGGGAGGAAGCTATGAGTTGCAGTTCTCTACACCTATCAGTATTCTAACATTTTCTGTGGGAAATATTTCCTTCTTTTTCCTTCGGCTCCCTCTCACACCTTTGAGGAGTTGAATGCTTGCCTTCCTTTTATTTGCTTGTCATTAAAGGCATTTTCTGTTTCTTTTCGGTATTTGAAAATTCTGGCAGATTTTAATTATTGTAAAACTACTTTTGGTTTATTGTTTTCTAAAACAGTTTTCTTTGGCATGTTTATTTGTTGCTAATGCATTGGAAATTCAATTTATATTGATGTTAGGTATCACAAAGCCTTGTTTTATCATTCTAGTCCCTTAGCACAACCCCCCCCCTCCTATCACTTCTTCTGAAGCATTTAAAGCAGAATTAATTTTTGCTTACGGCCTATAATTAAGTGATCTGAATGTGCATCCCATATATGTATTGCCGATTTGCATCATGCTTCAGTTTACGACTTACATTTATGTGAATAGAATCCAATGAAGCACATTCATATGAAGATACCTGATGTATAAACGTTATTTAGTATAAGTTCAATGATATGACAGTAAAATGTAAAACAGCAAGTCCTGTAAAGCTAGGATATGGTACATTGTGAAACATCTGTTGAGGTATATAATTTTTATAAGTATAAACAAAAAATATCTTCTTAAAACAAGCAATGCTAACATCAAACAGCTATACCATGAAACTTGTGGCTAGCGAACCATATTCATGATACCCATGATGTCTAGGCAAATACTTGATAAGGAATATCTGTGCTAGTAAGTACATGCGTACATATATATAGTGAAGAATATGTGAGTTATATATATATACATATATATATATTGTTTTTTATTTATTTATTTATTTATTTATACAAGCATAACTTTTTGAATACGAAATAAAGTCTTTTCTCCACAGCATTGGACATCTTGTCCCCTTGTAACATTCTTTTAATATCAATAAACCTTTTCTATTGCTTGTGGTTCAACTTCTCTATTTGCTATTGTTATACACACTTGGTAGTTTATTATGCAACCTAATTTATTAGTTTGTTTGTTAATTTTTAATTATGAATTGTTTATTACTTTATGTACTTGAGATTAAGCTAATGTTTTGAGTTTGCACACATCAAAAAGAGCTCCTGTTTAGTCTTGTTTCTTTAAATCTCCATTGCTCATGTCTTTCTTCATATACATTATACACATGTTTCAGAAATTGTTTTGTTAAGTATATTGTATTCTATGGATCATACATATCAACATGAAAAGGAGAAAAATGACTGAATATAAGAGGAGTAAAAACAACTCAACGAGAAATAATATAAATTCCTTTCCTGAAATGATGCCAATTCCTTGTTTAAAGCTTAAGATTTGTATGTAAATTACTAATTTATGATTACTGTAGATAACCTTGAAACAAACGATAACCACAAATTACTAATGTAAATTACTAACTTACATTAGCACCCATATAATGAAAATTATGACATCATATGCTGCAAATTATTGAAAAATACTGTTTACACATCAAACATATATTTTGTAGAATTACTGATATAATTATAGGTATATAGAAAGGGAGAGCCTGGAATACTTCCTTTGTAGAGGGGGAGGCGGGGAATGGATATAAGGAAATGGTTTTTTTTTTTTTTGGTACAAGTGTTACATAGATATACATGGTGGTCGGCCATGGGGGAGAGGGGGAAGGGAAACGGGGTTCCCGTGGGATGGGGAAACCCACCCCACCCCATGTTTTAGCCACGATTAACTTAATAATTTACTTTTGTGCAAGGTCAAATTACTTAGCTAACACAGCATTTTTCAGTGCGAATCTAGTACTTAAGATTAGACTTAGATGTTATAGTAAACTTATCAATCTTGGATATTTCTAACAATTGGGGGGCAGTTCTGCTTTGATAATTCAGCTGGGGGAATGTGTGTCTGGATGAGGCAGAGTTTGTTTTAATTTGTCTTATTTTTGTATGATATGGCTTCTGTTAGCTGGTGTTTTTCTAGTTGCTGCTTGGGTGGACCAGAGACCAACTCTTCTATTGGCTTTGTAACTGCACTTGGTGCTTGCTTTTTATGATTCATAATTTCATATCAATAAAGGCAGTTTGTTTTTGATCAAAAAAATAGTAAATATATATGTCTATTTGTTTACACGATACAAATAGATGCGTGGGTGTCCCAAAATAAGATAAACATTCAATGTGATCAAAAAGTGATCAACTAAGCTGTTAACATCTTTCTTCGATTAGTAATTAAGCGATCAGTTTTGAGCATCGAAATGCAAATCTCTTCAACTAGACATCATAGGAACGTATTATACTCGTAAAATAACTATAGTGTTTATATATAACAATATACATATCCAATAGGCTGTACGCAATGCATGCAGATGTTCGATTTTGTGTGCTCTTAGCCAAGTTGTAAAGAGGCTTGTATAGAAATAAATAAAAGTTACTCTCTCCATCTCAAATTAAGAGCCCCATTTCCCTTTTGGTACATGATCAATGTACCATATCTCACCATATTAAATAAGTCTTGTTCTTCACCATTGATTAGGTTGAAATTAGTTTTGTTCCTAAAAAATGTAAAAGTTTATGCAATACACTTTGAGGCAGAGAGAGTATAAAACGGACTACCATTTGTAGGAGGTTTTAACGTTTAAATGGGCGGTAGTTACTTTTAGAGGCATATTTTAGAACATCCTTTTTGTTATGCTAATTGTAGCTTGGAATGGTGTGTGTATGGTCATTTTTGCTATATCTGAAGGATAACTTCTCATTGAAATTTGTTGGTTACATTTGTCTAAATTTGGTTAATTGCTTCTATTTCCTTCTAGGCGTTGAATCCCTCAGAGAAACCAAAACCAAAGGTCAGTCCACATCAGCACCAGGTCTCGTCTTCTCTCTCTCCTCATGGTGGGCCCATGAAGCCTGACATTTCAAAGACCAGTAGTACGGGAAAGCTTCATGTACTCAAGTCAGCACGAGAGCGTAATGGTGGTAGCTCTCCCGTTGTGAAAGAGAGCTTGAGCCCAACAAGTGTCAGCAAAACATCAAATATCTCACTTGTTGTCAATCCCTCAGCTGTTGGATCTGCTCCATCGAGAAACTCTGGCAGCCATCCAATCCCAGCTGTTGCAGAGCGCAAGCCTGCCCTGCCAATATTGGAGAAAAGATCCACATCTCAAGCTCAGAGCCGAAATGACTTTTTTAACCTCATGAGGAAGAAATCTATGACAAACTCGTCCCCTTCTGCCGCTGCACCACCGGATCCTGGCCCTGTTTTGTCAGCAGACAAGGCTGGTGATCAAGAATCTGCTATTCCTCAGGTCCAGGATAAGCCTGGTGGGGACCAGTTTAGTGGGGCCCCTGATGGTAATGGTAATGATGGGCTTTGGAAAATGCTTGATAATGGAAAGAACAATTCGAAGTCTGATGTGATTCTTCCTCCGCCCGAAGAAGAAGAGGCTGCATTTATGCGGTCATTGGGATGGGATGAAAATGCGGGAGAGGATGAAGGTCTCACAGAGGAGGAAATCAATGCTTTCAAAGAAATATACATGGGTGTAAGTAAAACATAATGATATAGCCTTTTAAAAATCACCATCGCTTGAATAGGTCAATTTTGAAAGTTGTATTAAATTTAGTGCTTGTTTGGTTCGAGTTTTTGTTCTTTCTTGCGAAGAGAAAATGGTAATATCACATATTAAGTTTGAACTTCAGCAAATGAATGGGATCCTATTATTCAACCTCTTCATGTGAGTTTGTTCTGAATTTACTAGGTTAGGTCAGAATACTTAAAAACTAGAACCAAACAAGGGGTTAAGGTTTTTTTCTTTTTGTTAAAAACAGGATATTTACCGACACAGTTTCTTGCAAGAACCCTCCTATGTGACTTAAAAAGGGTATGAGTTTTTTGACGTGGCACTAAGGATGATATGATATTTTAGAGACACAAGGTGGAGGTTCTTGTAACATATGCAAAGTCAAGCTATGTTTTTTTTTTCCACATTCTGGGTAAAGAATAAGTGAAGGGTGTTTTTGCAACAAAATAGTAGTGGCTCTTTCATTGTTAATTTTGGTTGCTTAGTCTTTTGTATTATAACAAATTCAATGTTTCTAAAATTATATTCTTATATTGTTACTGCTTCTATTTGTGCAGCTCAAAAATTCAAGACCACCTGCAAGAAACTCTTGAGTATTGCTGCCATGTTATTCAGTAGGTTGCGACAATCCTGAAACGGGGATGCATTGATGGTTATTATGACGACAAAGAGGCTTTTGGGTTTTCCCCCGTCCACTATTTTTCTGTTTTTTCGTTTTTTCTTTTGTCTTCGATTGATATAGGGATGGAAGTGTGAGGAGGTGAAGTGGGAATTTGAGGAAGAGAAAGGTGAAAAGTGTTGACATTGTCAAAACTTTTATGGGCGGTGAATAGAAATAAGTTTTAAAGATGGTTCTTGACTTGTAGAATTTTGGAAGGGTTTTAAAGGTTGAAATCAGAGAATAGGAATAGGGTGTTTTTATGAAGTTCTCTCCTCTCTGTGCTCATGGAATTTGCATTTTATGTGCACAATTATGGGTCTTTGACAGTTTTGATTTTGGAGGTTTTTACTCAGGATGAGAGGCTTCAGTTCACATGTGGTTTTGTAGTATTTTTAAAAACAGAAGAAAAAGAAAGAAGGAAAGAAATATTTATTTTTCTCCTCTGTTTTTTATTTTGTTGGGTGGTTTTAAGTTTTCTTAATTTGCAGATTTTACTAATACCAAGTTAGAGCAATCAAGATTGAAATCTTAGGGGGGGTATTCAGGGCTAGGATGACTCCTAGAGTTTTGGCTATGCTTATATTAAAGAATTTTTTACTAAAATATAATCCGTAGGAGTTCTGTAGTAGAGGAAATGATTCGTGTCGACGCAATGTATTGTTTTTAGTGATAACTTATACCAAAAATTGTAGTACGTTTTGTGCGTGTGCAATATTATATTTACAATTATTCTTGATAACTTATACATGTGGTTTTGTAGTATTTTTAAAAACAGAAGAAAAAGAAAGAAGGAAAGAAATATTTATTTTTCTCCTCTGTTTTTTATTTTGTTGGGTGGTTTTAAGTTTTCTTAATTTGCAGATTTTAATAATACCAAGTTAGAGCAATCAAGATTGAAATCTTAGGGGGTATTCAGGGCTAGGATGACTCCTAGAGTTTTTGCTATGCTTATATTAAAGAATTTTTTACTAAAATATAATCCTTAGGAGTTCTGTGGTAGAGGAAATGATTCGTGTCGACGCAATGTATTGTTTTTAGTGATAACTTATACCAAAAATTGTAGTACATTTTGTGCGTGTGCAATATTATATTTACAATTATTCTTGATAACTTATATTTGCTTGATTTCGCTTGGGTTGATAACAAAGGTTGTGGGTTCAAATTCATTACCTGTGTAATTTTTTTTTCTTTCAAATCAATGATGGATAATTTTACAATCTTGTGTGTACCAAAATCGTCGTCCCCTCGTGTTTCATATTAAGGGTTGATGTGAATTATGGACAAAATAATTGACTAAATACTTTTGAGGGTTCGGTATAGCGGTTAAGAATATGCTTTGGTATGGTGTACTGGGGTATGTCTCTAACGACAGTGTCTCGTAGTCCCCTTCTTTCAACTTGAACAACGGGTCTATTAGTTCATGTATTGTGCAAACTTACACTAATAGCAAAAAAAAGTTTAATGTTGCACTTATAGTTAAGGTGTGAACTTTTTGTTAAGGGTTTTACTACTGAAACAACTAATTACACTTCTACGCATAGTGTAGGTACATAGCCACCAAGACAATTAACTCTGCCGGAAATAGAGGGTTAACTCGTGTTACACTTTTAATGTAGAAAGGACTCTAACTTCTAGTTTTATCATGTCTTTGGCAATAAAACATTTGAGTAGAAAGAGCACATATGGGAATCTAAAGGCAATAAACTTTTATATTTTTGTTTTCAATTTTTTTGGCACATATAATGAGTAAACTTTTATGTGCTTTAGTTATTCTTTTTGTTTTTTTGGACATACAATAATTGTTCTAAATTTTGTAGGACAACTATAATTATTTACATTTTAGGGACTATTTTTTTAAAATGTGTATATGTGCCAACGTGTTAATGGTTCAAAAGGTATAATAATGTACATACATTAAATGTACTAAACTACCACTGTTAGGAAAACTATGTAAATTATTGTAATTATAAATTTGTAATCTTTTAGTACATTAAACATCGTAAAAAAAAATGTTAAAGGGAAATTGCAAGTTGAAGTTGGGAATAAAAGCAATGGATAGAGTAGCGTGTAAAGATTTATAGGCTTCGTTTGATAGTAACATGGAAAATAAAAATAAAAACAACTAATTTTGGTGAGAAGATAGGAAATTGAGTTGAGACATATGGTGAGATACTCTCCATCTCATACTCATTTTGGTGAGTATATGTCCTCCATCCTCCTTAATATTTTGTGGAAAATTTTTCTTCACTATCACCCAAAGAAAATTTTGTCATGAAAAAAAACAAAAAACAAAAGTTAATCTCACCACATCCCTCAACTTATTTTCCATCTTCTTACTTAAATTCGTTATTTTTCTTTTCATTTTCCATGTTACTATCAAACGGAATCATAGTATCAACAATTTTGCTCGTGTATGACACAATTTTAAATTAAATTTGTGAATTAATTATATTAGATGACGTGAAAGTTCATAATCATTGTGTTATATTATGGCGAACCTATGTAATTGTTGATTTTGTTATGCGAGTAAATAACACGCATGAATATTGAAGTTCGGAGCATTAAACTTAAAATTAATATCAAATTCGCTTTGTTTTAACTCTGGCAAAATTTATCTACAGGCTTGGTGTGAATTGTATTCGCTAGTTACATAGCGAATGAAAAAGGGTTTCTCGCGAAGGAAGAGGAGGAGAAGGTTAAGGGTTTTATTTCTTGAGCGAACGAACTGTCAGTGAGAGAGAGAGATTCAATTCGATTGGAATGGGAAGCAGCGGCGGCGTAGTGGAGAAGACAGAGGAAGAGCTCCGCAAAGAGATCGATGAGTTACATCGTCAACAATGGGAGGTAATCCCTCCTCTCCTCTCTCTATTACATATTCATTCGCATATATACGTGTCTTTACATACAGATTAATCCTCTGAATACATACAGATTACAGAGCGCCTTCGCGATCCTCGAGGTCTCCGCCGCGGAGGTTTGTCTGGATCTGCTCCTCGGAATTTCACCGCCAACGGTGGTGGTGGTGGTGGTCCCCGTCAACGTGGCTTTGTTAGACCTGTAATATCTCTCTCTATAAATGCGCATATTATACATGTTTTTGCATTTCTTTTCCTAATTGATTGATTGATTATAGGCTGAAAAGACCGATTTAGAAGACCAACCTGCTCCTAAAAGGCGACTCTCTTCGGCTGTTGTCAAGGTTAGGATAAATAAACCCCTTTAACGCTTCTTCACTCTCCCTTTTAAACCCTAAGTGCTCGGTTTGGTTTGAGTTTTGTTTGTTCCTAGTCTCTGAAATGGTAAATTTGCATGGAAAGATTCAGCCTTGTCAACTTATGATTAACCTTTCCACATGAACTATAAGACAATTCTAGTGTAAATTTACCATTTTAGGATTTCGAGAACCAAACGAACACGAGTGTTTGTAATTCCACTTCCATGCTTTGGAATTGGAATTCAAGCAGCCACAATAAGAGTGTACTTGGAACTCCACTTCCTTGCTTTGGAATTTGAGCTAATTATTTTTAAAAAGTTTAACTGAGATGAGTATAATTCTATTTGTAGGACTTGGAGTTGGATCATACTAAGTTAAAGATTTGAATTAGCATGGCTTTAATTTTATTTCTAAAGCTTGGGACTGAAATTCCCAATTACCCTAATTTTCATGGGTTTCATTGAGTTCTAATTTTGGGGCACAGATTGAGGATGGGGAGATAATTGAGGATGCCACCGAGGCCGTGAAGATTGTGAGAAATAAGGATTCAAGTGTGGAAGAAAGCGTTGGGGGTGTCACTGCAAACCGGAGTGAGAGCAAGCCATCCAATTGGTCTAGGAGGGATGGGTCTTCGAGACCAGCTAAGATTGTAAAGCTCAACTCTGTTCTTTGTTGTCTAATTTGTTTGTATTTTTCTAATGTAGTGTTTCTGTTACAATCAAATAAATTGATTCTTTTGTTATTGATGTAATAGGATTCTGAAATTCCTCCGGCAGTGCAAGTTCCTAGGGTATTGCCAAAAGATGAGGATCCCAACTTGGTTAAAAGGAATAAGAGAATGCTTGGACAGCTACTGGGTACATTGGAGGTAGCGTAACTGAATTTATTGAAAATGAGTTTGTTCACTCCAAATGTATTAAATATTGGAAATGAGTTTCTTATTACATACTCTGATTCTGTTGAAACTCTATTGATATTCTTTAAAGCATTATGTCAGTGTATTGAGTTGCACTAATCGTGATTAGAACAGTCAGAGAGTCCTAGTTCCCTGCCCTTTCCTAGTATGACTTTTTCAGTACTGTAGTTTAGGGTCATCCCCACCTCAGTTTCATTATCAGGTAGTCTGGTTGAGCTCACTACATTTTTTGCTTTTCCTGTTATGTAAAGATTCAAACTTGCGTCCATCTTTTAAATATATCATTTCTGCCTTCTTATTACATAACTGAATTGATTGAAAATGAGGTCACCCCAAATGTATTAACATAACTTGCTTTGATTCTGTTGAAACTCTATTGTTATTCTTTAAAGCATTATGCAGTGTATTGAGTTGCATTTATCGCGATTTCAACAGTCAGAGAGTCCGAGTTCCCTGCCTTTTCCAGTATAAGTGTTTGAATACAGTAGTTTGGGATCTCCCCTTGAAAAGCTCAGGTTCGGGATCAGATAGTCTGGTGGAGCTTACTGCGTTTTCTGATTAAATGAAACTTTTTCTCATGTCTGGAGTTCCAATTCATAGTGACAAATTTGATCATTTGGCAATTTTGCTACACATGATAGTAGCTTATACATCAAACTAGTGGTGAGCGTAAGCATTAAACCTGTGCTATTTCAATATTGAAAATATAATTAGGTAGCATATACTGACCCAAATGAAGAGACGCCACTGCCGTGGGGCCCAAATTTGCACAATGTTTTCAGGGTCCCAATAAGGACCCCAAACATTCAGTATTTATCACTATTGCGCTCATTTTTCCTCTTGCCTTGGGTTTCCATAACCTTTCGGTTGGACGTTCTTGTTCCGTTACTCAAAAAGGAGGTGTAGCCTTTCATGCAATGAACATAAATATGTTCCAGAAGATGAGCTGTTTGATGGTTTAGTATATCGGTTATTATGAACTTAAGAGTTGGAAGCATGCGTGGTCAAAATAGTCTCTTGATTTGTGCATAAACTATAATTTCTGAAGTAACAGGATTGTCATGAATTTTGGTTATTTCGGTAATGGAACTGAGAATCATAATTCATAACGAAGTGTGATTTCATTTGTGAATCAGTTTTATCATAAGCTTGATATTTGTTTACTTTTAAAACAATTCTATTAGGAAAAAAAACTTAAATTTTGATATGGGTTGATGGTATTTTCATCCTCCTGTCACTTTTAACTCTTTATTATATGTTTTGAATTCATGACTTTTTGTTGGTAATGTATATAATGTATGAGTTGGAAATTGAGATGATAATAGGGATCCAATTCCAAATTAGCCTCTTAAATGCGAAGACAAAAAGTTTTGTTCAGTTGGATATATGACAGTACAAATCATATCTCCTCTTTTTATTGGAGCTGACATTTTGATTCTGGATATGATTCTCAATTTTACAACTATGGTATTTACAGATAATCATGTTCATTCTTCAAGTTCTTATTCTTCTCCCTGAAATGTTTCTGTGATGCAAATTCGTGCTTTCATTATTGCTACATAGCTTATGTTTTGTCTGGGATTTGGCGATTTAAAGTGATCCTTTCTTTTCCTTTTTTGCATGAAACACTTTCAGAAATTCAGGAAAGATGACGTCAAACTTTCTGGTACAGAGGCATACATGCGGAGGTCGGATTCTTTAAAAAGAGTGAGTACTTGTTAATTGTGCGCTTAACTTCATCCAGAGCTGTGCTTTTGTGTGTTTGTATGGTCCAAATCTTGAAGCCCAATTCTGTTTGAACATTCAATTAATGTGTTCGCACAAATTCGAGGTGGAGTTTGTATGCTGTATGGTGGGACGAGAATTTGCTCATTTGTAAGATGATTGAAATTTCACTTTTTAATTAATTGTGAATGTCTTTGGAAAAACTATGGTTGACACAGCATAGAATGCTCAACAAGGTTCATTCATTTTGGGATATTTGTTTCAACTAGGACTGTGTTAAATAACATTATGAATTTGTTTGGTTTGAGTTTTTATTCTTTCTTGGAAAGAGAAATTGGTAATTTCCATATGAGGTATTAGTTTTGGCAATTGAATAGGATTATGTGATTCAACCTCTTCACATAAAGTATATGGGAAATTTACCATTTTAAGATACAGAGTGCAAAAGATTCAAACTAAATGAGTGGTAAAAGAGACATATGGGAACTTACTGTACAAAGGTGATTTTTCTCCATTTCATTCATTCTTAAGTTGCTACTGCCCCTCAACCCTCCAAAAAAGAAAGGGTTTCTGTGTGTTGTTTATTCATGGTTGGTTATCTCTGGTCTTCTATTTTTTTTTCTGCTTCTTGTTCCGAAAATTTATCAATCATTATTCTCTAAGATGTTTCAAAAACCTTCTCTAGGCTGAGGAAAAAGCACGTGAAGAAAGTGAAAGGCTGAGGCAGCAGGAGCGTGAACAAATTGCTGAGAAGCGGAGGAGAGATTTGGTTTGTTATATTTTGTTTAATCCAGTATTGCTATTCGCGCCATACAAGGATGCAGATCAAGTTTCTAAATCTTTGTTTTGTTATTCTTGCCCCTTTCCTCTATCAGTCTCTTAGGGCACGTGTTGCTGCTAAGGCAGAGGAGAAGAAGTTGGAGCTGCTGTTTCTTCGGTGGAGTGAGCACCAGAGAAAACTTGGCAATTTTATAAGGTACACTTCAAACTATATTAATATGCCACATGGGCTTTTTTAGTGTTTGATTTTGACTTGCGTACATTGCTAATGGTAGAAATTAGACATAGATGCAGCTCTTTTGTCCTTTCTGTTTAAACTTGGGTGCCTTTTTGTCTCCGAAGTTTAAAGTTTCATCACAAAGGATAATTAGTCTAATTTTCGACCATTAGGAGGCTGCAAAGAGAAAATGAAATTATGTAGGTATGCTTGTATGCAAATCAAAATCAACTATTCTCAAGTGGGCTCATATATGACAATTGAGCTCTCTGTTTCTGATGCTTTTACCGTTTACTTTTTTAATTCACAGGTTAATTCTAATTTTGGTCCGAAAGTGTCCATATTCACAATTTTATAGAGACAAAGATAAGTTTCTGATCATGTGCATAGTGTTGAAACAGCTGGATGGCTTGAAGTTTCCTGCTTTGTGGGATTTTTAGGTTGATCAAGAATGTCTTTTCTTAATATATGCTTATTGACTCATGTTTTCAGTTTTCATTTGTGTTTTGCTTTCAGGACTAAGGCAGAACCTCGAATATATTACTCATTTGCCAAACCAATGGACGAAGATGCTGAATTAGTTGAACAGCGGAAAGAGCAGGTGAGTTTCTGATTCTACTTCGTAGCTTTGATTTGTTTTTGTTTAAGCTTGAGAACTGCCAATCTCTTTATGAATAGACCAATAATGATAGAAGAAATTGAATCTCTAAAAGAGATGGTAAAGTTGATTTACTACCTACAAACAAAAACGCTGCAATTTATCTTAAACCTTTTATTATAAAAAATTTGTTGGATCAGATATTCCAAGAATGGAAGACTGCAAGGAGAGAGGAACTGTCTGAATATCAGAAGCAGATCGGTGTGCAATATGTTGCCAATGTTGAAAAGGAGCTGGAGAGGTGGCAAAATGCTAGGAAAGCGAGGAATACAAACAACAATATGATGAACTTACAAGAGACAATGGACAAAGAACTGGAAACGCATAGGCTTGAGCATGGTCCCAAGCCCCGTAAGATCCCCGGAGGAGGCAATGAAGAAGACGAGGAGGAGGACGATGTGGAAGATATAACCGTGGGAGAGGACGACATGATGGATGATGTGTTGGATGTTGACAACGAGAATGGTCGGAGGGGCGACGAGACGGTGAAGCTGGAAGCTAGTAATAATGGTGGAAGTCCACAAGCAGATAGTAAGGTTCACTAAGTTCCATCTGTCATGTAAATTGAGTTTATATGATAATTGATAGTAATGTTGATTTTCGGTATGAACCCTTTTTTCTTTTTTCATTTTTTGCTTATTGAAGTTTCAATTGTTGTATTGGCATAGTTTTGTTTGTGGGAATGAGGAATGCTAAATTATATTTGAGTTGTTGCTACGTTGGATTTGTTTATATCACGGGTTGAGTTAATAGGGAATGTGGTAGATGTCATCGGTGGTCGATAAGGCCTCTCAACCATAGCGAATTGTCGGTAACTGGTTGTTGGAATCTCAAGTTATGATGATACATGTACTAAAATGACTAAATTAACAGCTTTAGTGATGTGTTAGAAAGCGTATTTGGTTATTGGTCTGTGTAATATACTAACAAATGCAATTTGTAGTGTTGTCAATGGTTAGCAATGCCTGGTGTCACGAGGCGTCTTTTGACGGCCTAAAGGAGGCCGCGTGATGGATAGGGCTAACGGTTAGCCCAGTCAAGTTTACTAGAAAATTATTTACAATCAACCAACATGCAATAACAGTAATTTAAAATAGAGTTGAACATGAATTAAAATTACTTCGTTACAAGAAATTTGATTATATGGAAAGTTATTATGAGTTGAATAATCAACATGCAACAAAGGTAATTTAAAAGAGAATTTGAGCATAAATTGAAATTATTTTATTGTAAGAAACTTGATTACATGGAGAGTTATTACAACTTGAATAACTAACATGCAATAATTGTAATTTAAAAGAGAGCTTGAATATAAATTGAAATAACTTAATTGCAAGAAATTTGATTATATGAAAAGCTATTACAACTTGAAAGAAAGAAAGAAATAGCTTGAAACAGAGTGTTAGACAAGGTGCATGAGTAGGCAACTCGGATGTAAGACAGATAGTCTTATCTCTACATATAACCATTTAATGAAAATACCGAAGTTGTAGTAGTATACGTTGACTCACACAAGTTACAAGAAAACAATTACAAAAGAAATTTTTAGATTTATTTACATGAAAATAATATTTACATATGAGAAGACACTTCTCCAATTTACATGGAAACAATATTTATATATAAGAAGACACTTTTCCAAAAAACTAGCTGACACACAAGACTAAAACTCAATGATGCTAAATGGCTTGATGGTACTGGTACTAGATGACTTGTTGAACTATACTACACTCAAGCGTGTGCATAGCATCCTTGAAGTGTAGTTGGCCAGGGGTGCTCTTGAAAGGCACCCTATGATACCTGGCCACTACTGGGGTTAAGAGGGGAAGAATAATTTAAAAAAATGGAAAGAGTTTGATTAGACAAAAATCCGAGTCTTTATAACATACTTAAGAGACAACAAAAGAATTGAATCTTTTGACTAAAATTGGAGTATCGCAAAGATCAAAATGAATGATATTAGGAAAATGAATGATTTTATAAATTTTGACACGGAGGTAATACATACTTGGAGATGGCCTGTATTTACTAGGGGTGTCCATCTAATCTGATCCGGTCATTTTAAACTATTCGCATTCGATCCGATCCAATGTCAGTTTTAAGTTTTGGCATATAATCAAATCCAACAAACTTTACCAATCTAATCCAATCCAATTAAATGTTGGATTTGATCGGTTTAGATCCAATCTGATTAAAAGTTTAAAATAAGATATATTATATTCTTGAAATGTTCAATGCTAATGTAAAATAAGACGTAAACTACTTGTAAATTAAATACAATCCATTACAAATAAAGTTCAAGTGTTCAACCAAATAGTTTCAAGTTAAAATGTCTATTGTCTAACCAAAAATACATAATTAAACCAAGTGACAAATCATACATGATTAAAGTAAATATTAAATAACAAACTAAGATTAAATGATTGAACAAATGAGCACTGGAAAAAAATTTGAAATCTACAAAGTTTCAAGCCTTCAATTCTTCAAGTCAATCTATGAGGGAGAGACATGTGGCAACTTTAAAATGGATTAAATCGGTTCCTAGAACACATCAAACTGGAACCGATCCAATTTTCTTGGTTTTCAAATTTTGCATCTGATCCAATCCAATCATCCATAAATTCTAGGAAAAATGGATTGAATTGGATCGGTTTCTTGGTTTGGATTGGATTCTGGACACCCCCTAGTATTTACTTTGGCGTAGGCACCTTCCCACGCAAAACTTTGAAATTGTAAAAAAATTCAATCGCCAGAAATAATTCAAAAGAATTTCCAACTTATTTTCTTCTATTAAGACTTTGAGAATTGTTTTATAAGAAAAAGAAAGATCACCAATTTTGAAGAAATAAATTTTAAAAAAAAATCTTTTTAAAAATACTCTCGTTCCTTCTAAAATTAAATTTTTTGAAAGTGTAATATTTTTGACATTTAAAGTAATGTAGGATTACATTTGCATCCCATCCCAGAATTTTTTTTTTTTTTTATGCACCATATGCTTTGTTTGTAATCTAGTTAGATTAAATTAGAAAGTACAAGAAGTAACCTTTAGGATCCATTTGATAACAATATGAAAAAAAAAAACATTTAAATTGATAAGAGGTTGAAACATATGATACCCCATTTCATACTTATTTTATAAATAGATGTACTTCATCCTTTAGAATTTTTTGTAGAAAATTTTCTTTTTCAATTATTAAAGAAAATTTCTTCATGAAAAAAGTTACAAAGTAAAAAGACATCTCACCACATCTCTCAACTTATTTTTCAACTTCTTATAAAAATCAACTGTTTTTATTTTCTTTTTCTACGTCGTTATCAAACGAACCTTGAGTCTTTAACCATTGAGTTAATAATATATTATATTCCATACATATATAAATTAATATATGCATGCTTATTATGTTTAAGTTTATTTGTAAGTCTATCTCAATCTACATATTAATTTAATAAGCAACGCAAATTAATTTAACAACGTAAATTAAGCGTGAAAAGTTGTGAATATAAATAAAATTATCAGACAAAAGAAAAAAACATTACATTTGATTATGGTTTCCATTTTATCCTTATTGTTATTAATGTGGAAAAAAAGAAACAAACATTGAAGATGCAACTTTTTAATTAGTAATAACAACTTTAACAGTTGTTCCAGTAACAACTTTAATTGTTGCGGTAGCTAAATCTTTTAACTTAGTGGTATAAGGTTGTTATTGAAACAATTTTAAAATTAACTTGAAACTCTCAAGATTGAATCATTAGTCGAGATGCGCGAAAGTTGATCACTCCTGAAGTAGAAGAAAAAAACAAAAAAAAGGCTGCAGTAACTGTTTATTAGTTACATTTCTCCTGTGTCTAGTTTATACATAATAGATTCTACTCAATACTAGATACAGGACAAATACATCACTGTCAGTATATACATACATATTATATATATATATATATATACACTCCTCTTTTCTATTTATCAAGCAAAAGGAGGATAACAAACTTTGCAAACTCACTCTCTCTATCCAAAACCAAGACACAAACACAGAAAAGAGAGAGAGAAAGGTAAGGTAAGGTGGAGCATTTACCTTTCCCAACACCCCCAGGAAGCACAACAGCAAAACAATGACAACCACAGCTAACATGAACCGCACTAACCACAACCACTACTCCTCTTCCTCCTCATTCTCAACGGCGTCGTTTAAAGGCTGTTGCTGCTGGCTCTTCCTCCTCTTCTCCTTCATCGCCCTGTTAATCCTCGCCGTAGTTCTAGTCATACTACTCGCCGTCAAGCCCAAGAAGCCCCAATTCGACCTCCAAAACGTCGGCGTACAGTACGTCGGCATCACACCAAATCCTTCCCTCTCCAATTCCGCCACCGTATCCCTAAGCATCCGCCTCCTCTTCACCGCCGCCAATGACAACAAGGTCGGTATCAAGTACGGCGAGTCCAGGTTTACTATCATGTACCGCGGCATTCCCCTCGGGAGGGGTACAGTGCCGGGGTTTTATCAGCCGGCGCACAGTGTGCGGCAGGTGGCGACCACGGTGGCCGTCGACAGGGTTAATCTTATGCAGGCGGATGCCGCTAATTTGATTAGGGATGCGAGTATGAATGATCGTGTTGAGCTTAGGGTTTTGGGTGATATTGGGGCAAGGATACGGATTATGGGGATTAATTCGCCCAGGGTGCAGGTTAGCAGACATTCTCTCCCTGCACTAGACTACTACAGTACCTCTCTCTTACATGCACAATTTTCCTGTTTTGTGAATCTCTAGATTTTAGGGGTCCAATTTTAGAGAAATGGTGGTCATTCATTAAAAATTCGTAAAAAGTTAATACACAATTTAAATGGGTGGCAATATTGTCAATTAGTTATCTTGCCAAACTAATATACAACCTTACAAAATTTTAATCAAAAGTGGGTGTATTAAAATTTGATCATATATTATTTTTGTCTATTAAAATTTTTAATGTTATTTCACCCCCTTTAAATTGAATCCTTGATTAAATGATCTATTTATTTTATAATAAAATAAATATAACCTTTGGAGTTGTCCTATGAGCTCTGTTCATCAGGTTGTCTTTGACTGTGAGTTGAAATTGATGTGTTGATTTTCTTGTGTGTGTTGTAATTTGATTGTTAATTCAAAAAGAAAAAATAAACCTTTGGCAGTTGTCCTATGATGTGTGTTTGAGAAATCCCACATCGCTCTTTGACTGTGAGTTGAAATTGATGTGTTCAGAGAAACTGTGTGTGTTGTAATTTGATTGTTAATTCAAAAAGAAAAAACAGCCAAAGTCAATATGTGTGTTTGAGAAATGGAGGATCGCTCCGGTCTTCAGAGAAACTTCGATTATTGGATCCTTTTGGAGTTGTCATTGGATTGGCTCTGACTACAAAGATTGGATCCTTTTGGAGGTTGTCTTTGACCATATAATTTGTTCATCAGGTTGTCTTTGCTAATCAAATTTTTTTGGTTTGTGGCTGGGGAGGGTGCAGGTATCAGTAGACTGTGCGATAGTGATAAGCCCCAGGAAGCAATCCCTTAGTTACAAGCAATGTGGATTCGATGGCGTGACCGTCTAATTTTCCTTTTATATATATATACACTTATTATCATAGTAATGATACATGTACCAATTCAGTTAGGTCTCGCTTGATTTACGTTTAAGAAACCAAATTTTTTGTCTACTATTTTTTTTTGTGTTTGATAAAGTTTGAAAAGTATTTAAGAAATACTATTTGATTTTCCTTCCGGTATTTTGTTGGTACAAGAAAGAAAAGTAAAAATATATTAATATTTCAATAATACGCTTATATTTTAGAATACAAACAAAGGAAGGTGATTCAATGGGTAAATTTGACACATATTTAAGTTGGAGTATTTTTGTCCAAAACTTTTGTAATAAATGCTGAAAAATATGAAAAAATTAATTTCAGGAGATCTGAGTGAAATGATTTTTCCCTCTACTTTTCATCTATCATAAAAGTATTTTCAAAATTTGTACTTACCAAACAAAAAAAAGTAATGAATTTACTTTTTCGAGTTCTCAAATCTGCAAACCAAACGAGAACTTAAGTTACTGGGTTAATTGTTTAAATGATGTGTCAAAAAGTATACGTACCTCGTATTTTGATAAACTAGGACTATATATACACTTTTTGATACGTTATTTACGCTGTTAACTGGGATATGTATCACTATTCTCTCGCAAAAATGTAAAAGAGGGAAAAGAAAAGAAGTGATGAGAAAGTAAATTGGGAAAGCTAGCTTCTTCACGTGGATGGATTGCTTCTATTCTATATATATGGAGTAGCTTCAAAGCTAAGGTATATTAAAGTTTGATGAATCCTTGATCTAGTATTTCTTTGGGATATTATTAAAAGCCCAATCTTTTTTTTGTTCTTTAATGTAAAGTTCCAACTAACTTATGCTTCCCCATTATCTATTCTCTCTCCATAAAGAAATGAAGAGGAGAATATGGGGATGAGGTTCCCTATTTTTTAAGCTTAGTTTAGATCTAAGTAGCTTCCTTCTTCACAATTTGTACTCATGGGTTGGTATTTAATGCAATTTTTTTGAGACTACATACATGTACTTACTTTGTTGATTCATGTGTAGCCTGGTATGATCGTAAATTTGAACTACTTTTTTTTTTTAAATAAATAAATTGTCAAACGGCTTTTGGATAAATTGGGTAAGTTTGGATGAAAAAACTTGTCTAACCATTGTTAAGAATACTAAAATATTTATGCGATAATTTGTACTATATTAATTTAATGTATGTTAAGACTTTATTCCTTTTATAGATAAGCTATTAACACGTATCTTTAAAATACATATTAATGTGATTTTAATTAATTTATTTTTAATTATTAATTATGTTGAATTTAATGTGATGTATTAAAGTAGTAAAGTTAAAAATGATACTCTTTGAAACGGGTATAACATTTGTTAACGACAAAATTTTTAATGGATGTATGCCAATATTTGCATGTAAAAATAAAATTTAATTTAAAATGTCTTAAACTAGTTTAAATATTAGTTAACTCGGGTTCGGGCTAAATAAATAAAGTAACATATTAGTAGTAATGTTGCGCGAATTGAAACAGTTAGTTCTCTTCTATCGAGTTAAGAGTCAGTATTTTAATTTTATGTTTTTAAACAAACGCTAATTATATAATATATTTGATGGAAAAATAAGAAAAGAACAATAGAACAGAGTAACAAACTCGTACATCAATAGATATAGTGCGTTGATTTTAATAATGTTTGACCGGATATATTCACCTGACACGGGTTTGGATCCAACTATTAATGGACCGGGGTATAACCCACGGCTCCGCTTGAAATAAATAATGGATACATACCTGTTAACATTGGACGCATGGAAACATTAAGACTGATTTATTGAATCTAGTAAATTATATCGAGACCACTAAAATCCAAAGTCACTCGTGTAAATAGAGCCCAAGATGTGGGTCTCACCACAACCGGTTCATGACCACATTCAATTTATTTAAGATAATTGAGGCAGTCTTTCATTGATCAAGGTAGAAGGAATCTCACACTAAATATGAGACTAATTACTTAAACCAAATTGTATTGCCGAATAAGAATTTATTTCAATATCCAACTCTTGCAATCAGCATACTCTATAAATGCCTTAAACCATCCACCCTAGATCATCAGAAAATTACCAAAAAAGGGGACTTCAAAGGCTTTACAAAAAAAAAAATACAAAGAATATGTAGAATAGGGATTTGTTTATTACTCGCGCACACAAAGTATTAGTTGGATTCCGGCAATTTAGTCAAATTCGGGTATAAGCAAATAATCCATAACAATAGCATGTTTCCTCCATCAACAGGCATATGAGTTATTTAAAATGAATGGTATACAGCTCTTGCACCTGACAACGGGAAAAGTTGCAAGAGTAAATTTGGGAAAACAAATATTGACAAGTTTTATTGCTATTGACTTTATAATATAGCACATAATTCTTAACATATAACTACTAATTTTGAACCGATGGACCATCCCCTCTTTTAAATTAATAGTCTAATATTAATTTGTTGGAAAAAATAGTAATTTTTTGTCATTTTGAAAATAATTTTATTGAAAACTGAACGGTCAATTTTGAAAGGTTATTACAGATATATGTTTTCCTCCGTAACTACATTAAGATCGGACATTTATTTGTTCAAAATGAATAATGGGTGAACAACGTAAACTATTTGAAATGAAAAATGGAGAGTTTTAAGAATGAGAATTCTTATGTCTCACATTAAAATTTTGAGAATTTTTTTGTGAATTTATAAGGTATTACACCTTATGAGCTTGTTCGGTCTCTTCTTGCATGAAACACAATTTTTCCATAGAGCATACACATACACATTGCTAATTCACATTGCACAAATTCTTCTTCGTCTCCTTGGTGATTTTATTCAAATACATGTTCAATTCGTCGTGAGTAACATCTTTTGTACTTCAGGTAGATACTCTAACTCCGTTTTATTCTAAGAAACAAACGCCGTAAGCGACCTCAAAGTACCTCCGGCGAGGCGGCATAACTGTTTTAAAAAAAATGTGCGATACATAAGATTCAGGTCAATTTCCTTCTCAAATTTCAATAAATTATTGATTATAAATATTGTTTATACACGGATCTTCTAACAACATTTTCTTTTAGGATGAGTCAAATTAACAATCTTTAGATTAAGAAAAATTAACAATCTGATTTTCTTTTTTCCACACAAAGGTTTCTTTCTTAATCATATATGATTTTGAAAAGGGACAAAAGTCAGATAGGAGACTCTAGATTTGCAATAGAGAGAGTATGAATTAGACTTATTCAATGCATGCACTCATTTGTTACTTTGATGCAACTCAAAGCACATTTCGCATCATCATATGTCAACGGTGGATGGAGGATGGAATATTTTGCCACTCAAAACATGCACTAATTAGTTACTTCGTTTCTAAGATTTAAAGTTTCATTTCAACTTTTAGCAAATTTTTTTGATGGGCGATTTATTATTATAAATGCTCTTTGAAATATTATAATATGTTGTTTATATAAATTAGAAAATATAAATCTTTTAACAAAAACATGTAGTATTTAGTTACTTCGTTTCTAAGATTTAAATTTTATTTAAATTTTTAGCAAATTTTTTTGATGGACGATTTATTATTATAAATGCTCTTTGAACTTTGTCACATGCGCTGGTTTTGAACTAAAGTAGTTTTCACTTAAACCTTTTTTTTTTACCAAAAAAAGAAAAAAGAAAAAAGAAATCTTTTTCACCAATATCAAACTAATAATAAACCCAAAAGCTCTCCAAAAGCAAGGCCTTCTTTTGACTCAGCGCTTCGTTAGAACCCTTTTCCAACTTCTAATTTAATGAACTTTCATAGAAAGGCTCACTAATGTTATTGCATTTGATTTATACCTTTTGGAATGTGGATTGGATTTTACTTTAACTTGCATATTAAAAGTTAGGCCAACGATAATTGATTGAGATAGTAAGGATTTAAATATTTCGTTTATAATATTTAAATTCGAATCTCGCAATCAATAATTTCTGTTAATGTAGACTTTAGATTCAATGATTCAAATATTTCACTTGTAAGTGTATCTCCAATTCAACGATTGGAGAAAAATAGAGTGTTATATAGACATTGAACCAAAAAAACATTATCCAAATGTAAATTTGGATAATAATCACGAAAATGATGTGGCAAAAATAAGGGAAGATATTGTGAGAGTAACACTCTCTACATCTCGAGGGTCTCGTAGACAATATTTAGTTATCATATCATCATTTTTACTTCCGTATTTTTTTTTAAAACTTTAAATATGTTAACTTTTATTTTATAATTATATTTTTAAAAATTATTCGCCAAGATCTATCAAACAAAATTCATATTCTTTATAATTTTTTAGTATTATCTTATGAATAATGTCAATAGCAATTTTATTGACAACGCCATTGGAGATATTTTTTTTAGAACTTGACCATGAGGAAAAAATTTATTGCCACCTAAGAACTATGTCTTTAGACATACTTACATATCCATATTTTTAGTAGATCTAATTCATATTAACATTGACGATACTCTAAGGTTTAGTTTTAAATCTAGCTATTAACAGTTACTCTTGGTGTAAGCTTAGGTTCGAATCTAGCGATCAGCAATCCCTCTTGATATATAATATACAAACCAAAGGAATTGATAGATAAAAACAAAACTTGTTTGAGAATGTGAGATTAATTCTATGTTCAAAAAACTTACGTCCTAAAAAATTATTAAATGAATTATCTACACCAATTGAGTTTATAGTCCAATGCTTAAATGCAACTTTCCAATTTTCTCGATTACTAGTCTGAAACTCGGTGCAGTGAGTTTTGCTTGTAATTCATTTAGAGTGCGTTTGATTAAACAGATTAAAATTTTTATTATAATTGTAATTTTATATATTACAATTTTTAAGATTGTGATACTATAGAATCACAATACCTTTGTTTCAATATTATGTAGCAGCTTTTATTTAGAATTCCAAATTTGTTTGTTTGACAAATTTGAAATTCTAAAAAGACAATGGGTTTAAGAATCTCCCCACCATTTTTTGTTGTTGGAGTATCGGCAATAGTCGCCAGAATTCCGGTAATAGGTGACGCTAATCGATGGTACTGACGAACGTTCTTCAATATATATAAAATGTGTACATATATACATACATATATATATATATATATATATATGGAAAATTTTAATTAAGGACCGTTATTACAGATCGGGCCATTTGGCACACTTCTCGATAGAATTTTTTGATGAAATTTGGTAGGGATGTTCTTCAAAGTTCATCAAAAAAAATCAACCAGAAAGTGGGTTAGTTATAGGATTGAAAAATATTGGTCTAGATATAGATATATAAAATTTAATATTTTTTAATTCTTTAGTTAACCCACTTTCCAGTTGGTTTTTTTCACGAAATTTGGTGGAGATGTTGTAAATATGATGGAGAACATCCCCACCAAATTTTATGAAAAAATTCCATCGGAAAATGTGCCAAGTAGCACGGTTCGTAATAGTGGTCCTTACTTGAAATTCACTGTATATATATATATTAATGATATAAAACACATGACATATTATATTTAAGTTGATGGTATTGTATACACGGGTGAAAGTAAAGGTTATTGTGGCCGGAAGGGGTTAGGGGGTGGAGTACGTGAGTGGTGATACTTGATTATTTTTTTATTTTTATTTTATAAAATTCAATGAGAATTGAAATATAAAACTCTACCCTCCATATAGAATTCAATCTTTTAAAATTTACGAGTTTTGAAATTTTATGGGTATTCTAATACTATGAAATTCTAAAATCAAGATATTTTAAACTATTCAAACAACAGAATTTCAAAACCATGCTTCAATTCTAATTTTGTGGTATAGAATTGTGGTTGCCAAATGCACCCTTTATTTTTTTTATTTTTGAAAGGTCATAGAGTTTTGTACCTCTTTTTTTATTGGAGGGGCGAAGAATATATAATTAATTGCTAGTCATGCAAATAACACACGAAAATTTTGCACACAAACTATTGTATCAATAACTGGTTTCAACAATTACATGATTCCAGTCCAATCTTTGTCCATACAAATGATTTTTCGCTCTTTGAATATTAGTATTTCTTATATTATTTATCTTAAATAGCATAAAACCAATAAACTATATGTAATGAATGAATTAGTGGAATGCAATGGAACCACATAAAGAGGTGTGTGAATGTGTGTGGCATTAGCCGCATCCAAAAAACACACGAACCTAACCCCATTCAACATATGAATGGGCTTGCATCATCTTGAGCCGCCCAAACCTGTGTTATATAACTAAGGGTGTTCAGAACCCGGACCGAATCGAACCAAAAAATAGGGACAAAAATTTAGCTTTTACTTAGACAACGGTCTAGTACAAATTTCAGTGGATTGAAGTGGTCCAGTTTGGTCTTCAGTCTCACCAATTTTTATCCTTAAAAAATTAGACCGAACCGAATACATATATACATTTAAAAATATATACATATTTTTTTAAAAATATATATATACATCGTTAATTTTTTAACATAACCCTAGTTTCTTAAATCATATCCATCAATATATAGTACCGCCGGCCCACTCCTTTGCTATCTGGACTTGTCGACAATGGACACATATGTAATTTATGAAAAAAAAAAAAAAATTATGGGTTTTGTGTTTGTGAAAATGGGTTATTATGTTGGGCTAGAAAAAAATAATAGGCCTATTGTTTAAAATTATGCGGCAAGCTTCAAAAAAAGAAGAAGATAAACTCATTATAAAAGTATGAATTGGTTGGACCGACCGAAATCGGATCGTTTAAAATGGTTTAGTTTAGGTCAGTCTTAGTCTATTATTTAGTCTAGTTTAAAAAAATAACAGATCAATTTCAACAATCCGATCTGTCTTGCAGGTTAACAGTATTGTGAAGACCTAATATTCTACAAGATTTTTTTTTTTTTTTTGGTATATTCAAGTCACATGATCACGTCGAATCAAAAGTTCTAATTAATTGTACATAAATAAATCCAAATAATTGGAAAGAAAAACCGATCCAATACAACCGTCTAACAAAATTCGATTGGAATAAAAAACCAGATGGATTGGGCTTTTGGCCTCAGGACACAGACCCTTTCACTAAATCAACTTCTATATGTGTATATTCACGTAAGGGTTTTGATTTGATATTCAGTAGAAGTTTATTAATATACAGAGTAGAGGCCAAGAAGAAGAAGAAGAAAGCCAAGGCATTGTTAATGGATTTCTCAATCCTCACTAACGCTATGTCCTCCAAATCCTACGACAAGATCGCTACTATTTGCGACAAACTCAAACTTCAGGCAATTCAATCAAACAATATATTCACTCTCAAATCTTTTCTCTTTTCCCCTTGTTCAAAGTTATTATCTCAAATTTGAAACCCTAATTCTTCTCTATCATTCTCTTTCTCTGTATAGGTTGCAGCCGAGGGCATTGCGTTTCAAGACGAGTGGCCGTACGCGATTCATCTTCTAGGGCACATTTACGTCAATGACATGTAAGCTAATTGTTTTTATCTTTATATATATGTATATATTTAAATGTTTTTCTTTTTATGATGTAATGTGATAGTTAGGGTTTTGGAACCATTGTAATGTAAGCTCATTGTTCGATTATATGTTTATATATATGTGTGTGTATTTTTTTGTGTGTGTTTAGGAACCATTGAGGTGGTTTAAGCTTGTTTTGTGTATGCGTATGAATATGCAGTAACAGTGCTAGATTTCTATGGAAATCGATACCGGAGGCAATCAAGGAGAGCCGGCCGGAAGTGGTTGCTGCGTGGAAAATAGGACAGCGGCTGTGGATGCGCGACTATGCGGGTGTGTATGAGGCCATTCGTGAGTTCAATTGGAGTCCAGAAGCTCAAGGTCTTGTGTCATCTTTTGCAGGTGAGTTCTTTTTTCTATTATGAGTATAAAGACAGTACTAATGCTTTATTCTGGATGCTACAGAGTAAAATGGATTTCTTGGTGATGAAAACAGAAATTGGGCTGCACTAGTTGTAGTTAAATTGTGTGAGATTATTGTTAAGGATGGGAAACAAAGTTCTGGATTGATTAATTGTTCCTTATTTATTCCCCTTTTGAGGCTATGAAGGGTATGTTTCTAACTTTCTATTGATTCAAATTAAAGCATATAAATGATCAACTGCTTAAGATCAAATAACTAGCATACAACCCCCAAGTACTTGAATGCTAGATGATGACATCAAATGTCATTTGTTGGTACTATTGAGATGGATGAGTTGCCACCTGAGCTATTTAAGTTCACCGCTCATGGGTGTACTGTCCCTACGAAAAGAGTTCTGCCTCAGTCACCATAAAGAAACTATCTGCTAGACAGAAAGACCACAAAAATTGGGGAACCCTATATGCTTTTCCAAGTTTGTTTTTAACTTAGTATAAACTAATGAAGGGGCAGAAGTATATCTTGAACCTACTTTTGTTGTTAAAATTCTGTGGGGAAAATTTTTCCCTATAAAAAAGAATATTCCCTAGCGCGGAGTATTACATAGGCTTATAGGATTTAAAGGAGCGAGTGACCATATTGAACACTGCCTGAAAAGCTATTTCTATGAAAGGAAATATGGAACTAAGGAGCCTAGCTAGTTAAAAATAGAAATCTGTATACCCGCATATTTACATTCTTGAAGCCTCAGCTCTATTTTGCGCTCTCCAAATATACACCAATACTATGAGCTTTTGTGATTTAACTCCAGGGCAGGGTGGAGCAACTATAACTTAGCTGGGGATGATGGGTTAAGGTGGGGATGGTTGAGGTTTGTTGGTGGATTGCTAGGGTCTTCCCAAACCCCTATTGAATCCTATCTATAATGAAGAGCACAAACCGTACTAGAAATCTTTTAATTGAACAATCAATAACATGACCGACAGTGTACCCCCAGCCATAGAGAAATCACTTTCTTTTTCGACAATTTTGTTGATATTCTTCATTATTCAGTTAGTGAGGTCCAGTACTGTTGTTCATCTTCTTCTACTTGGAGGCCTTGTCGTGTGCGGAAGCAGTCATTACCAACAATGTAAAGTAACTTTGTAAGTGTACAACTTAAAAATTAGTAGAAAAGCAATGATGACGTGCATAAACTGGAACATTCTTTATTATTATAGTTTTCTGAGTGTGTACAGAGTAATATTCGTATTATGTACAACAATATTCTTGTGGGTGCCGTCAGATTGGAGAACGCTCCATCTTTGAGGTTTTCATTTAGTTGAAGAAACATGGATTACTTGTAATAATAAAGATTCAAGTGGAACTTCAAGCTATACGTCCCATGAGAGGGGAAGTGATGAGGGTATTTGAGTTGGAGGTGGTTAGAATTGGAAATTGGGTAATTGTTGGCGAATTTGGTTTTGCTATTATGATCCATAAACTTGTGCGGCTGTGCACTCACCTATCACAGGATTGACTCGTGGAAATCTATTTTCATATTTTTTAAATATTAAAATGAACGTTTTTTGAGGTAGGCAGTTGGTTTTCAGGATGATGTGGTATTCTCCTTGTTATTACCTGCATGTGTGTGTGCATGTCTGTATATTATTCACTCTCTTGTTTATAACTTTATAAGTATTATTTGTTTCTGCTTCATGGCAGTTTTGGTCATCAGTAATTGTCTTTTGAACCTTGTTGCAGAACTTTACACTAAAAGGATGTTTGAGCTGCTGCTGTTGGCTTATTCAACAATTAGTATTCAAGATACAGCGCTCTTTTTGGGAATGAACGAGGATGATGCTACAAACTGTAAGCTACCATCTTCTTGTTTGACCTGGAACACTAAAGCTTGACCAAGTTAGTTATTGCATCACTCTGTTCCATTGGTTACAAAGCGGCATGTATCCAAAAAATGTATGAAGCTTTATTTGGATGGCAAAATTACTGTCATAACATAAACAAAGGTCAATTGCTCTTTGAAATCCAATTACACTTTAGAAGATTTAACCTCGTGACCTACACTTAATGAGGAAATTGTCTTTTCTAGTGATGCTGACAGGGATATGTTTGGCTTGTTTTCGTGTATGTAGATGTGTTGCAACAAGGTTGGAATGTGGACATTGCATCTCAGATGCTTACTGTGAAGAAGCAGGCAATTGTAACAGAGCAAAAGTTAGATCCTGGCAAATTGCAGCGCTTGACGGAATATGTGTTCCATCTTGAACATTAACTTCCATATGCATGTTTCTTTTGTTAAATGGATTGGAGTTCTTTGAATTTTGGAGCTGCTGTTATATACATTATGTTATCTACTGGTAGAAACAAATTTCTCTGTCAACAACATTTCAAGTATTATGGGTGAATATACGATTGTGGCCTAATTACTTGAAACAGTCCGTTAGTTATTTTGCATCACTTGTTAATTAGTGCTTGTTAATGTATTACCTGTAGGATTATATATTTCGACCTTGGTAGTTTTTGAGTGCCCCAATTATATTAAGCTTGCGTTTGCAAACTTCAATTCCTTGACTTTGAGAAGGACAATTGAATTCGAAAGTGAGTTTGGAATTGGTCTGGAATTCTAATTTTATGAATCCCAATTCTGCAAATTGAATTCCATAACAGAACAAGAGACTTCCAAAGACCAATGTCATGGAATTTCAAATTCATGTACATCTTTCACGCACTTTCAACACAACAATTTTCTCAAAAAAAATTCTGAACATTTTCTCTATTACACGTACGCACACATTCTCTCACATTTTTCCTTCTCACAAACACAAAAAAGTCCACATTTATCTCCCTCTCTCTTTCATTGTATTTCCCCTGTAACGTTATTACATGATTTCGAGTTACCATTCCTACCTCCGACTTGGGAATTGTAAATCCAGATTTTGGATCTTGAATATACAGAAATCGAGTACGTATGATAGAAGAATCTTCAATTCCAAGGATTAGCCCAACAATCAAGTGTTTAAGAGTCATAAGCGGGAACAAGGAGGGCAACGCAGTAAAAGAAAGAAATGCTTTGAAATCTACAATACATACAAATGTATGTCCTTCACTAACAAATTTCTTCAAAAAAAAAAGCAGAGAAAAATCTTTCGAGTATTCTTAAGTTTAAAATCTCATTATCTTATTTCCCTTTGCGAGGATAACATGACATTCAAGTAAAAATACAATTTAGACTACTTTAAACAGAATACTTTGTTCTCATTCATTTAACCTATATTTTCTCCTAGTTATTTTGGACAGCTTACCTTTCGTTTCCTTTTATTCCCCTTCAAAACTATTACCACATAACAATGCAATGTTAAACTTGGTGGGAATTTTTACCGCCTTTTCTTACCGCTATGCATTACATGGTTGTACCTTCAGCAAGAAGCATTTCCCCACATCATAACAAAATACCATCATGCTTCCAGCTTTTGAAGATCATATCCCACCTTTAGTATGGGAATATAAGGAAACTCAACATAGAAATCAAAGAATCTCTAATCCAAAGGATAGCCATCATTCAAGAGACTTCCAAAAAGAACCAAACATGCAAAATCTAAAACGCAATTTAAGTTAAAAGCATGCTTTAAAAGTAAAGCGCACATAAGCAACCTACATTATCAATTTACCAATTTGGAGGAGAGCAAAATAAAACAGTTCTAATTATATTTTTAAGGGTTTTAGCTTTAAACCTAATCTTTCTTTCCTTTCAGATCATCTACACTGGAATCCAAAGCCTTAGTCGTCCTGTAAATATCAGCAAGAGATCGATACTTCCTCTTCGTTTTTCGAACAACATTTTTCTTCATGATATCAGCGAGAGATCGATACTTCCTCTTCACTTTCCAGGCGACATTTTTCTTCATCCCTTCTTTCATAGTTGATACACCAGAGATGGACCCTTCCTTTTGCTTCTTTTCTTCTTCTAGTACCATCGCTTTGGAATTGGTCTGATCGCAAAGTTGTATCAGCTGTTTCGCTGCCTTGAATTCTGGTCCAACCATGTTTATGCCCTTCTAGTTTCTAGCACTTCACCCTAAAGCTGCAAATTGCAAACTTAAAAGCGTTTGATCTTTTGCCTCATACTTTGAGATGCTCGCCCCCGGTTGATTCTTCCATTAAAAGATGTACGTGTACAAGTGTGTGGATCTATCGTCGGGCACGAGCAACCCGATAATACTTATTAGATCTTACCTGTAGAAAATGGAAAGAGTTAATAAAAGCTCAGTTAAAGTCTTAACTGAATCTAAATGTACAATTTCATATTTGCCCAAGAAAAAAAAAAGCTGAAACTTTTTGTTTTTTGGTAATACTAGACAGGGGCATAAGAATGACCAAAGTTATAATTTTACTGAATATCTTGTTCTTTATGAGAAACTTTTGTTGCAAGTCGAGAGTTAGAACTGATACAAAATTGAAATTTTTCTAGAAGTTATAATGTAATTATGGTGTTAAAACAGAAATATTGCAATCTCTGAATCATAATCCTATATCCACTATCGGAATTTAGATCATATCCATTCCTTAAATTACAAAACTATTTTCCATTTTAACGCAATAATTAATTAATTACATTCAACTTCAAGAAGAATCTCAAATAAATATTGGTTCCTATCTTCCAATTACGACAAAAAAATTCAGGCAAAATGATACTTTTGGGTAACGAATTTTACATGTTTTTTCATTGAACCTTTTTTCACGCCATTCAACCATTGAACTCTTCATTTTGTTTCACTTTTGTGCATCTGTTAATAATGCCCTAACGATGTTGCTAATGTGGAAAAAACCAGCTGACGTGGCAATTGTGTAGGAAAAAACCTTGCTGAATTAAACAAAAAAAACACGTGCACCTCAAGTGAGCATCTACAGCGACTAAAATTATTTGTGTATATAAAACAATTACAGCCATTGGAGAAAGGAAAGAGCTGCAATAACCAATTTTTGTGAACCCTATAACCGATTTTGAACTTTTTATTGTAGATCATGGAATCAAGTTCTTACTCAGTAGACTCGCAACTGTCTTGCTATTGTCGTCTACCTGTCATCCACACAAATGCCACGTCAGCAGGTTTTTTACACATAACGCCGTTAGGGCATTATTAATGGATGTGTAAAAGTGAAACTAAATGAAGATTTCAATGGTTAAACCGTGTAAGAACAGTTCAGTGACTAAAGTGAAAAAACATGTAAAGTTCGTTATCCAAAAGTTATCATTTTGCCAAAATTTCATTAAAAAAATTGAGATCAAGATGAAATATTACAACTTTGGTCATTCTCGTGCCCCTTTTCAATCTACTAAAAAGAAAAGGCTGAAGTTTTTTATTCATGGTAACTAGGAAATTGTACATTTAGTTTCAGTTAGACTTTAACTTGGACTTTCCTTTTTCCTAAGAAAAAATAGGGACATAGTTTAAAATGACAGGCCAGCTCTAAAGAGGACAGTCTTCTCTTTAAGAAAAAGGACCGTCCATTTCAAGGTTAAACGAATGAATTTTTTCATGAAAAAATGATATATATGTTTAATTTCGACCATTGAAATTTTAAATGATCTCACTCACTTTTGCCTGTTTTAAAATTTTTCTACACATTGAAATTTGGATGTGCTTGCTGATCATATGGAATATGCATAGTTCCACTTACCAAAGTTGTCAGAATTGTACATTTCACAATTCATAAGCCAGTATATAATCTAGAATGAGCATGGATGAAAATGAATCTTATTATTTAGAATAAAATTCTCGATTCATTGCTCAATTCATACGAATCATGTAGCAAAAGATCTTGAATTGTAATAAATTTTACAATTTTACAATTCATGATATGCCTCATATTCAATTCTTTAACATTATATATTGATTCTTGCATGGCGTATAAATGATTGTAAAGAACTTTATGATATTAACAACTGAAAAGAGTATCACACAAATTATGATTTCGCTTGAGATTAAGTTTTGATATCAACCATATTTACTGCAAGTTGGAAGGTGATAGATATCATGTTATATATTTTGTCTGTCATATAGTATGCGAGTTTCATTTAGACACAGGAATTTTGATTTCCCATGATAAATATCTTATTCTTTAATGCATTGCATTTTCTAAACATATTTATAAATTATTTTCCACCTTTTATTTTGTACAGAATCTACCATTCAATTCCTGTACAACTTTTATGTTTCACGACTCTTAGACATTTCACAGAAAGTCCTCCCATGTTCTATAGATATAGATTAGGGCTTTGAAGGATACTTTAAAAATCCATATCCGCTTCGAATTTATGGATTTAGATAGCAATATCCAAGCAAATGGATAAGGATATTGAGCTATCCTACACGAATAATCCATATACTAGACGGATTTAATGAGCATAATACTTAATAATTCGATTAATTTTTATTTCTTCATTTATATTATAATATTGGTGAAGAGGTTGAAATTTATAAGGTTCTTCTAGCCAAGCTCCTAATTAACACAAAAACATTATCTACAAATAAGAACCAATAATTATTATTGGATGTCAACAACACAGAGTATATATGTACAAAACCGCCACACATATCTTTTCGTGGAAGGATTCTAAGTTTGCGAAATGACAGTAAAAGAAACCATATGGGCATAAATATGGAAGAGAACAAATCTTAGGGCGGCTCAACCGCTGATACAGCTTTGAAATCATTGGAAGAAACAAATTGGAAGTCCTCCCCTATCTCCGGCGCATCTTCAACCATGAAAGAAGAGATACACAATTGTTGACCCAAAATCGAAGAGAAAATATAAATCTCTTGCTGATATTTGAAAGACAACGAAGGTTTTGGATTTAGATGGAGATGATTTCAAATGGGAAGGTCTAAAGTCAAAATCCTTTAGATGAATTAATTAGAATTGTGTTACCTTGTTGTCATCCCAATAGAAGATTTGATAATGGAAGATTGCGCATGTGCGCTTTAATTTCAAAGTACGCATTTCATTTCTCTTATGATTACCTTCTTATTTTTCATATTAGTAGCTTAGATACTTTCTAATAATCCCTAGACGTCTAGGACTTACATGTCTGGCTAACCCCTGATCCTATTAAAGGTCACAGGTCAAGACGGGCAACTCTTATTAGAGAAAGGGTTTATACCTTACCGCTCTCTAAATTTGATTTATAAATATCAGGGTCCTCTTAGAAAAGCCCTTTACCAATGGCTATTCTTGGGATTAGAGATACTTCAATTTTATATTTTGAGTTTCCGCATATTCAAAAACCAAAGGTGGGGTTTGAAATCATTTTTTGGAAATACAGATGCTAATTTTGAAATGATGCGGTAATGGTTTCTTAGGGGCAAAGGTTACCTATGATGTAGGATTAGAATAATATACGGGAGGGTTGCAAGTGAGAATAACATAGGAAAGGTTAGATATGAAGGGCAAGTTGCAAGATTTTGTTTAAAATATTTTAGTCTAAATTTTCTTTTTACTTGAATGTAATTGTCTATGGTCGCGCAAATGGAAACAAGATGATGAGATTTAAAGTTGAATTTATTAAAAAATTATTCGAACTATCTTCTTTTTTCTTTTTTCCTGAATGAAAGAGTAGTATTGAGAATAGCACAAAGATGACTGAAAACTAAATATTAAAGAGAGAGATAGTTACCTTTTCAATTTGAACGCCTTATTTAGTCATTGCACTTTAATGCATCTTTGAATTTACCCCAGCCACCAATTTCTGTTAAGAAAATAGATGAAAAACACCACATAATACGCACTTCATATAAAACGGAAGATTTAAAAACAAATACCAGTAAGACCTAAATCACGTTCCATTCTCCCAAATCCATGTAGTGTCCACAGTTTCTTCAAATACGCCTCAAATATGTGTGTCCATATTTCCTTCTGCAAATATATGTGCCAGTAGGACAAAGTCAAAGGAAGCACATATACATAAAACAAACTATGAAAAGCATCCTACTACGTAGAATAGACTCCAACCTACGTACATACGCGAGATATGAGATACAACAGGATACACTAAAATGCTAAATACAATTAACTCAATAAGTATGGAGATGAAATGATAGCTTTAAACACAATTGGGCGAAAAATAATAATTATTATTTTTTTTTTGATCTGAAAATGTAGTAGGTTTTTTTTTCAAAGAATTAGATTCCATGAAAAAACCAAAAAGCGAAAAAGTAATATAACTTCTCACCAAATTGCTCATCTCATTTTCCAAATTCTCATAATCAGTAGTTGTTTTTCCAACCATTTTCGACTTTGCAATCGAGTTATTACATAAAGACAGCACAAAATTACTTGTTAGTGTAATGCAAGTGAAATTAAATGCAAATATCTTTTACATCGCTTCAAACAAAAGAAAAATATTAAATGCAAGTGAAATTAGGATTGATCTCATCAGTGAATTTGAACTGGAATTTTAGTGGAAGTAGCAAGTTGTATTAAAGTATCAATGAGGGAGTAAAAAAAGTAGCAAAGATGTTGACTTTAAACCTTTTTTCTACACCCTATTCTTGTTTTTCTGGAACTAAACTTCTTCAACATGTTTCTTCTTTTACTTTTCTAATAATTTATATCATTTTCTTGGCCTTGTAAACTGATTTGCATCCAGTAACATAATGAAATTCTGATTACATTAACTACAAGGCTACACAGATTAATGTCCATCATAATAGTGTGATAGTTTATGCTAAGAAAAAATGTTACAGATAAACCAAATTTCTCAAAAAGAAGTCCAAGGCAAAATACTTATTTTTTATGCCACACAATGTAACCGTTTTGTTCAATAGTGAAGCATGATGGATGAAGTACCTCATGCAACTGCTGGACCCACAAAGTCAATTGCTCTGACAAAAAAACGTGTCAATTAGATATCTATATTCTTCATAAGTGCAGTAGGTCTCCTAGAAGATGACAAAGCTTAGTTCAAGTTCTCTAGTACAGTTTGTCTTATTTTGTAGGCTTCATTGGGCATCCCAGGCTTTAAAGGGCAAGATACACGAAATACTGTAATTGTATCTTGGGCAGACCAAGCACTGGCATCTTGTTTATTTTTTTTGGTTACAGCTAGCATCTTGTTAAAAATACTAATCACAACAAACATTCTCCCCTTTCATACGATGCCCAAGTATGAGGATGGTGAATGCCAGCTTATTGGGCTTGCATCTCTTCTCTTCCATTTCTGTTACAATTGCATTCGCCTTGTCTATGTTACCGGCCTAGCGAAACCCAGGAATAACAGGTTTACAAAAAACAGTTGGGGACCAATATCAGCCCTTGAATTTAACATCCTCAAAATATTGTGAGCCTCTCCTGGTCTGTCTTCTTTGCGCAATGCATTATTGTATTAGCTGTTGAGCCGCCTTAAGTTCTAGTTTTGCAATATCTATTTTGCTTCAACTTTCACATGCAACCTTATAATTATTCCATAAAGAGGATATTTATGAACTATAGGGCATGATTGGCGCCGAATAATACTTATTGGTTCTTATCTTATCTGTAATTCCCTAGATAACAGGTTTACGCTAATTAAGAGCACTAGTAGTGGCTAAAAGAATCTAAATGTACAATATCATAGTTGCCCATGAATAGAAAGCTGAAGCTTTTAGGGCGCAGAAGAATGGCCATAGTGCTGATTGAATGTTTCTGCTTTACTAAATTTATTCTTCTTTATGAAAACTATCTTTTTCAATTAGAAACGGAAACTGATTTTATCCAAGTCGGATATGTTGAACTGATATGGATATCATAATTGTATTTAATAGTAGGGTGATGCAGATAATAATTCGGAAATTGTGTTTGTAGATGGATATAAATGCGGATATAGACATAAAATGAAGTTTCTGCTTTATTATTCCGGTATTAATACCAGAATTATCTTTAGCTTAAAAAATCCCATTTAACTAATTGTTCCAAACTTGGAATTATGACAGAAGTTTATACAAAACAATAATAAATTCAGTAAAACAAAATAACATATATGTGAACTGTGACCTAATCAACCACTGGCTTTAAAACCTCCTTACCATAGTTGTCAGAATCCTACAATTCACAATTCATAGCTAAATCAAGCCTAATCTAGCAGAGAATCTAGAATGACCATGAATTGAAATGAATCTTATGATTCAGAATACAATCCTTTAATCATAGATCACATTCATAAGAATCATGTAACAGATGAACTTGAATTGTATAAATTTTACGATTCATGATACAACTCATCTTCTACTCTTTTTTCTTTTTCTTTTTCACTTTTTTTTTATCAGAAACAGACTCATTTGATTCTACAAATAGTTAGATATTGATTCTAGCATAGTGCATAAATGATTGTAAGGAACTTTACTTCAATTGAATCGAAGAATCACGTCAAATTTTGATTCCACTTGAGATTAAGTTTTGACATTAATCTTTATCAATTATATTTCTGGCAAGCCGTATTACATCTTTTTATGTCCTAGAGTAAGTGACTTTTAATTAGACGATGTAATCAAGTCCTGGAATTTTGATATAACATGATAAATGTCTTATTCTTTAATGTACTGCAATTTTTTAAACATATTTACACATTATTTTTCCACTTTTTATAATGTATCAGATCTTACCATTAAATTCATGATACAATATTCAAACAAATTTTGTTTCTTAACTCTCTTGGACATTTCAAAGAGAGTCCTCCCATGTTCTATGGATATAGCTTAAGGCTTTGGATGATATTAAGAATTCCATATCCGACGCACATTTGAATCTGAATTGGGGATTTTTATAGCATTTTCAAATATCGGAAGATATGCATATTGAGGTATCCGACACGAATAAATCGGATCCTAAACAGATTTACATTTATTTTATTTATATTTTAGTATTTGTGAAAAGGTTGAAATTTTTAATTAATTCTTCTAGCCAACTGCCAACCTCTTAATTAACAAAAGAAACCATTCTCTACTAATAAGAACCAATAATTATTATCACACGCCAACTAGGCACAATATAAAAACAAACCACCACACATATATTTCCATCGAAGAATTCTAAACTTGTGGATGGAAGTGGAAGAAACCAGAAATGCATAAACATGGTAAAAACACTCTCTCTCTCTCTCTCTCATATTACTAGAGTAGACCATTGTAGTTAATCCTGGGGTGTCTAGAACTTACATCCCCATGAGGGTTGCAAGTGAGAATAAGGTAGTAATGGTTAGATATGACGGACAAGTTGCAAGATTTGGTTTAGAATATTTTAGTCTAAACTTTATTTTTACTTGCATATAATTGTATGATCCTAAATGGAAACAACATGGTGAGATTTAAAGTTGAATTTTCTTGAAATATCATTAAAATCAACTTCTTTTGCTTATCTTTCGAATCAGAAATTTGAATATGTCTCATTTGTCATGTGCCCTTCAAATTTCTAAACTAATCATTTCTTTGAAATTGCTTTATATTTCGCACGTTATTATCATCAATCTTTCTTGTTAAACACAGGTTTAGAATTTGCAAGCTTGATATCATTCACCTTAGTTGAGGCCACTTCTTGTTGGAAAGCCGTTATTAATGCGGCTTTCGAGTTTAAATCTTAAACATCTGGTTTTTGGCATAATCTTCTTAAAACATGTAAGACGCATCTCACATGATGTGAGTGCAGTGATATTTGGTAACAAAAACACGAGTGTATTGAATAAAATTGGACGTGGAATCACTAGATGCACCCCAACTTGTACTATTTTGTCAGATTTAGTAAAGCCAATAGTAGTCTCGAGTATTGCACAAAGATGACTGAAAGCTAAAAATTAGATACATGGACACTTATCTTTTCGGTTCGGACACTTTATTTAATAGCATTGCACTTCAATGTGTGTTTGAATGTGCCCCAACCGCCAAATGTTGTTGATGCCTACACACATAATGTAAAATGAAAGGTATAAAAGTTAATCACCAGTAAGAACTGTATCACTTACCATTGTCCAAAATCCAAGTCATCTATCTATCCACACAATCACGGATGAGTTGAGTTGAGTTGAGACATATATCCCTCAAATATATGCCTGCAGGAAAAGTCAAACGAACCACATATGCATAAACCAAACTACGTAAGTTGGACGGATACGTACATATGCGATACAACACAATACATTAAATACAATTATCTCAAAAAGTATGTAGAAGACAAAATTATAATGAATTTGTATATGGATTTAAAAGGCTCTCATCTATATATAACTTAAACCATTTTACTTTTGAAAATTATATGCATAAGCCTTCCTTTTCCCAAGAAAATAACTTGTAAAGGAATTACAGCAACATCTAAACGCATCTCCGTTGTATTCAAAAGTAAAAATTGTCATATGAGTCAACAAATACTAAAGTTGAGTAACAAAACATCTCAACAAATTTCTATCAAAAAAAAAAACATCTCAACAAATCACTCATCTCATCCAAATTCTCAAAAAGTAGATGTTTCTTCAATAATTTTTCAACTTTGCAATCAAAGGCACCCTAAATATAGCAGCAGATCGCAACTCAGTTGAGTTCTTAGGAAGACAGCACAAAGTTAACAAAATTATTTGTTAGGTTTAATGTAACCGACTAATCATGACTAAGCAGCTCCATTTCAACAAACGTAAATATTAAGTGCAAGTCAAATTAGGCTTGATCACGTCAATGAATTTGAAATGGGATATGGAGGAGACCTTTAGATGCCGTGGTTAGGAGAGTTGATCATATGGAGGGAAGCCTAGTTGTTAGAGGTAGAGGAAGACCTAGAAAAACTATAGGTGAAACTATTAAGAAGGATTTAGAGGCAAATGGTTTCACTAAAGATATGATTCATGACAGACCACTATGGCGTCGTTTGATCCATGTAGCCGACCCCACCTAGTGGGATAAAGGCTTGTTGTTGTTGTTGTTGTATTAATAAGTGAACAATAAGCATGTGAAATAAATAGCAAAAATGCGAACAAGAACAAATAAGGAAATGGCCAAAGGGAACCTCAAAGCAGGGCCTACTTACCCGCATGCAGAGAAGAAAGAGACAATATTTGGCTCATCAATAAGCGACATGGTGGAACAAGTTCATTCATCACATGCCTATAAAGCAATCAGAAAAACCGACACTATCATGAAATGTTTAATAAATAGAGAAAATAATTAACTCATGGGAAGAATTAATTATTTCAAACATTTCTAATTTTTAATTTAATTGAAAGGATTAAGAGGCATCACCCCATTATGCAGGAACAATCTAAACCTGGGACAGTGGGACTTGTGTTATTAATCTTTTTGACTTTGTAAAGCAGTGAAAAAGACCACTGCAAGAGTCAAATGATAAATGGCAAAAATGAATGCTACAAGAGAAAAGTATGAGTACCTTCACAAAAAGAAATCAAGGTTTATTGGGCTCCACGAAAAACCACTTCAGTACCAAGACACACATAAGTGGGGGAAAGAAAATTAAAGCTGTTTAGCCCATTACAATCTTGTTACCATGATTACTTTTCCCAATCACACAATTGTAGAACTTTTAGATTTTACATCATCAAAGTAAAAACCCTCCATTTTCCGTAAATTTTTACCTTCATCAACATACAAGGCAAAGTTTTTTTAAGAAAATGCCGGAGAAAATAATTTATTAAGAAAACCCGCCTCTAAAGGGGCGGAACCTGAGATACATCCGAAATTCCGAATATGTACACGTATATGCTCTGACCAAGTCCATCACCAAATGGCAACAAGAATTCTCTACAATCCCAAAAATGGTACCCCAAAAATTTCAAAACAAAGGGCGCTCCTCGTTACTCCCAAAATAACAAACTCATGTGTCATAATAATCTCAAAGAGGATTTTTTTATAACCCTCAAAAAATGCACCTTTTAGAGACTTTGGAACCATTTCAACCAGCCAACATCACCTCCACAAACATTTCAGAAGGACTATGTAATGTCCCAAAAGCTTCTTCACTACACTACAATGAATAATTATATAATCCATTGATTCTTCAATTTTTATGCCTGCTCAACATCTATTTGCACTAGTCTTCTAAAAGGAAATACTGAGGTGGCCTTTTGTATAAGCAAAAATTAAATGACTTGACCTAGAAAGTACCTTTCGTATTGCCACTCCACACCAGTTCATCTCTACCTACTCTAGGCACAACTACCTCATGGAAATCCCCCAAAAAGAAACCTCCAAAACTTCAAGTATACAATCATGAAACTGAGAATTATACACTATTTTACCTCCCAAATGAGTCACATAGTCCACTAAATTACTCTCATTGTCTAGAGGCATTAATAGAGATCTCTTGAGATACACGGTCCTTAAGGAATCTATTATTGGACACATTGGCTCTCACCAGAAGAACAAAACAACCCACATATGGAAGGGGTGGATCAAGCAGACTGCAGAACTTCGACTCCACAAACAATTCATAGTGACAACAACGTAAAGTGGAGGAGCTCTCCAGATATTTATGTGGGTGTGTGGTTCATCTTTAGTTCTTTTCTTTCACTTCTTGAAGAACACCGCTGAGTACTTCTGCTCTTCCATTAGTGTCCCAGGTAATGATTTATGGCCTGCCAAAAAATCATACTTGTAGTTATGACCCAAAAAAAAAAAAAACATAGTTATCATAATTAGGCAATGGCTCATTATATCTCCAGTTATGACAAAAAATCATATATCACGAAACACAATATTTGCAGATATGACACAAAGATCAAAATTATACTCACTTTCTGAAAGTCCGGCATTTTCTTAGTGTGTTGATTACATCTCGCCTTAAGGAATATTGAGTTATGGACTTATGAATCAGTTTACGTAAGTACAGTGTGGTACAAGCATACATAAATTCCATTTTATTTTTTTTGATAAGCATGGGTATCGGAGCCCCACGACCACTAATTCATTAGTGAAGAAGAAAAAGAGATTTCTGCTTAACTGGAATTACATACTCTGGGAACCATGAGGGCATGAACGTAAGCCATTTTTCTACCCCCTCTTCTTATTTTTCTGAAACTTCCTTTCTCAGTAGTTCAATGAGTTTCTTCTTTTTTCTTTTCTAGTTATTTATACCATGTTCTTGGTATTGTAAACTGACTTGCATTGAGTAATCATAAATTCATAATGAAATTACAATTATATGAACTACAATACCACATAGCTTAACGTCCATCAAAACAGTGAGTAGTTTATGCTATGCAAAATTGTTTAGAATAAAGGAAATTCGTCAATAAGAATAAGGCAAAATACTTACCACTAGCTGATTTATTTATGCCACACAGTGAAACCATTTTGTTCGATATCAAAGCATGATGTATGAAGCACCTCATGCAATTGCTGGGGCCCACAAAGTCAAGTAATACGACAAAAAAATGTGTCAATTAAATGGCCACTGGTATATCCATATCCGTCCTACAAGCAGTAGGTCTCCTTGAAGATGACACAGCCAAGTTCAAGTTCTCTAATACATTTTGCCTTATTTTATAGGCTTCATTGGCCATCCCAGCCTTTAAAAGACAAGATATCAAACATTTTATAGTAATTGTATCTGGGGCACAATCAAACAGTAGCATCTTGTTAAAAATGCTTATTGCATCCAACATTCTCCCTTTCATACAATGTCCAAGTATGAGGATGGTGTATGTCAATTTATCGGGCTTGCATCTCTTCTCCTCCATTTCTGTTACAATCGCATTCGCCTCGTCTATCTTACCGGCCTTGCAAAACCCATCAATAACAGGGTTGTAAATAAAGGGTTGGGGAACAATATCAGTCCTCAAATTTAACATCCTCAAAATATCACGAGCCTCTTTTAGTCTGTTTTCTTTGCACAATGCATGGATAAGGATGGAGAAAGTATACAAATTTGGAGACAATCTTCTTGCCTTCATTTCATCTAAAATCTTCAAGCCTTCGTCCACACGTCCCTTCCGACAATGGCCATCAATGAGCGAAGTAAAGGTCACAACATCAGGAGGACAACCAATAAGAAGACTCCTCTCATACATATTCAATGCTGAAAACATATCACCCGACTTGCCAAACCCATCGATAAGAATGTTAAACGTAACTGAATTCGGTCTGATTCCATATCTAGTCATCTCATCGAAAAGATTCAAAGCCTCCTCCATCTTACCCAACTTACAGTACCCCGAGATAACTGATGTATAAGTCACTACATCGGGCGAAAAACCATCTTGTGTTTGAACTTCTCTCAATAAATCGCATGCTCTATCCACGTTACCAACCCGACACAATCCATTTATAAGAGTGTTATAAGTAACAAGATCAGGCACACAACCAAAACTCCCCATATCATTGAAGAAGCCAAAAGCCTTATCAACTTCACCTACCCTACACATTCCCCGAAGGACAACATTAAAAGTACAAGTATCGGGACCGCAGCACTTTGAGCTCAAAACATGGTCTTTAAAGAAGGCCACAGCCTCATCAACCCGATTTCTCTTAACCAACAAACTCAATAAGCTGTTATATACAAAAGAACTTATCACCCCCACTTTATCACTACTCGATTGAGTTTGAGCAATCAACAAATCTTTGGCAATCTCAAATTTAGCTGCATTGGCAAAAGAAAACACCAAGAACTCCAAAAGCGACTTGTCGAGCACATACCCATCAATCTTCATATAACCAAGAAGCAGTCTAGCCAAATCATGAAGACCCATTTGACAAAATGACCTTAAGAGAAAATTATAAGTTGCCAATGAATGAACAAGTTTCAAATTAACCCTAGTAAACTGAAAGAAATCAAGAGCTAAATTAGGGTTTCTAAAGCTATCATTTATACGTCTAATAACATCAAATGCAATCATAGGGTTTAAGTTCTTGGACAAATAATCAGAACATCGAGAAGGCGAGTAACGAATAGAGAGTGTACATACAACCTTAGCAAACCAAAGGAACTGGGGATTATTCTGACGAGGTGGAGAAGATTGGGGGCGAGAATCTACTACATCAGAGTAAGCGTGGAAAAAAGCAATGGCTTTAATCCTCTGAACCCTAGACGAGAAGTTGAAGAAATCGAAGACTTGGATTTGGATTGTTGGCGAATGGTGGGGAATCCACAATGGCATTATATCCAATCACTGCGGGTTCAGTTTTTGAATCTACATAAATAGAGTAGATGTATTATTGTTAAGCCATTTGAGTGAGGAATGGATACTGGTTCGGAAGTTTTGCGAGTTTAGGGTTTTGGAAAGAAGGGGATTTGAAGTTGTCGTTGTTGGTGGTTGTGGTGGGTTTGGTCGGAGGTTTCTCCGGCGATAGGCTGAATGAATTGGAAGTTGGGGGGTTCTTAGGGTTTATCGATCATAAAGGAGGCGCCCGGCAAAATGCACCTAGTTCGGCTGTTTCAGTGATAAACCTGGTTTTTTTAAGTTACATTACATATATTTTTTTAAAATATTATTAGCAAAGTACTCATCTATTTATTAAATAATTAAATAATGCACAATGTTACAATATAATTTTTTTTTAAGTTATTTTATTAAAGAGAATATTATTTTAGTAATAAATTATTTTATATTTTTTTAAAATCAAAAAGACTCAACCCAAATGTAGAATCATCTTTTTGAATTATAAATTGCCAAGGCAAAATGAGGGCTTTTTTTCCCTAAACTAAACCATTTTTTAAATAAATTTATCTATTTAACATATTTTTTAATTTATTAATCAAAATAACATATTTTAAAAACAATAATTTCAATGCACTATTGAATTTGTAGTTTGATAATTATTTTTTAGGTTCGACTTAGCCAAGATTGATGGCCACATGAAACATCAAGCAAAAGAACAATTATCCTTTTTAAAAGAAATAAGTGATTTGGTATCACTTAATTTTTTTTTTTTGATAAATAGTGATATCAAAACACTATTTTAAATAAATCACTATTCTTTAAATTTTTTATGAAATTAAAAAAAATGGTGATTTGATTTCATTATTTATCAATAAAAATAATTATTCAAAATCACGTTTTTACCTTTATAATTGTGATTCTAAATCACTATTTCTAAAGTGTGTTGTTTAGCTAATAAGTTAAAAAGTTGCTTAGTGAGATAAAATAATTTAAAAAGTGGTATGATTTAGTAAAATATTAGTAAAATGAGCTAAAAAGTGAACCAATTTATTTCCCTCTTAAGAACAAAATGAAAAATAAAGTTTTTGGCTTTAATAAAAATTGGATATGAATATGTATCAATTCGATCTGATAGATTTATACATTTATATGTATATGTATATATATATATATATTGTTTATTATTGTGGGAATAACTGAGTTATATCTTTCATTAGATAATTTAAATAACTCTTTTAAATAGGGCATGAATAATATATATATATATATATATATGATTTACAAAGAAGTCTATTATGACCCATAATATATAATTTATACAATAAAATCCCTAATACATATTCTATCTAGACAATAGCACACTATTTGTAATTTCCTTCAACATTCTCCCTTATACTAAGTCGGAGATAGAATAGTATATGTTTTGTTAACTCGTTAAAACTTTGTCAAGTAACAAAAATTCTGTGAAAAAAAATAACCTTGATTGAAGAGAAAATAATATAACATTATGATAATCATGTTAAATTTCCTCTGTTGAATATATACTTCCATTGATCCTTACTTCGATCAACAGAGTTTGTACATATGATTACCTCATCAAAAATCTTGCCAAGTAACAAAACCCAGTGAGAAAAACATACCTTGATCTAAGAAAAATAGTATAACGTAACATTATGTGGATGTTAGACTCCCCCTTAAGTCTACACCTCCCCCCTGATGTTTACATTAATCAAGAAATTTAAAAAACTTATGCATGTATCGTTATCTCGTTAAAAACCTTACAAAGTAACAAAACCTAGTGAAAAAAATAAACATTGGCCTAAGAAAAATAGTACAACGTAGGTGTGAAAAATTCATAATATTTCACACATTCCCTTGATCATTACTTTGATAATGAGAGTTGGGAAAGCCTAAGCACCTTTATGTTTTTCACATGTTTTTCAAATGTAGCCTTAGGCAAAGATTTGGTAAATAAATCTGCCACATTCTCTTCATATCTCACTTGAATCTTGAGGATAGCCTGTTGCTAATTATAAAAAAAAAAAAAAAAATAAAAAAAAAAAAAAAACTTTGGAGATATGTATTTCGTATTATCACCCTTGATATAACATAACTTCGTATGTTCGATGCAAGCTGCATTATCTTCATAAATGTAAATAGGCTATTCAGTGGTAGAACTTAAACTACTAGTCCCTCGAATATGTGTAATGATAGCTCTTAACCATATACACTCACGAACAGCCTCATGTAGAACGATGATCTCAAAGTGGTTCTAGGAGGTAGCCACAAAAGTTTACTTGGTTGATCTCCAAGATATTGTTGTGTTCCCAATAGTGAATACATAATCAATTTGGGAACAACCTTTATGTGGGTCAGAGAGGTACCCTGCATCAGCAAAACCAACCAAAATACCATTTGGAGTTTCAATGTAGGGGCTAGTATTTTCGACATCAACACTTTCTTTAGAGATTGTCGTGTAATCTACAATTAATTTTTCTTCTCTGTAGAAAAAGAACAATCTCAAGTCAATGGTTCATTTTAAATATTGAAAAATATTCTTGATACCGTTCCAGTGACGCTGAGCTAAATCTAGTTAACAAATTCAATGAAAATATTATGTCTAGTCGAGTATATTGTGTTAAGTGCAATAATGCGCATGTTGCATTTAGATAAGAATTCATCTCCCAACATATTTTCGTAATCTTACTTTGTACGAAATGGATCTTTCTTTTGATCCAAACTTCGACCGACCATGAAAGTGCTAACAGAATGCGTTTTGTCCAGGTTAAATCACCTTATTATCTTTTGGATGTACACAAACTAGTGGATTAATATTCCATAAACTTTATATTCTAAATAAAGATTTAGGCAAAATTCAAGCTTTCCCAAGATTCTTTATCTCAAATTTGAATTTCAAGTAGTTAGTGGTTTCTCTTATTTCATTAAGAGTATCTATTATGTTCATATCATCAACATATACAGCTACAATTGCGAATTCAGAACTTGTTTTCTTTATAAAAATACGCAGGGGCATAATTCATCGTTCTTATATACCTTCCCAATCAAGTAGTCACTTAGACAGTTATACCCCATCCGTTCAGATTATTTTAATCCATAAAGTGAGCGTTTTAACCTAATTTCAAATGCACTCCGTGGTCTAGAGTCACTTGACTTGGGTAATATAAGGCTATCAAGCACTTTCATATATATATATATATATATCTTAATCAAAATCCCCATAGAAATATACAGTAACCACATCCATGAGCTGCATTTTCAGTCCTTCAAAAACTATCAAGCTAACTAAGTAACAGAATGTTATAATATCCATTACGGGAGAGTATGTCTCCTCATGGTCAATTTCAGGGCGTTATGAGAAACCTTGTTCCACAAGGTGAGCCTTCTACCTTAGGACTTCATTCTTCTCATTACACTTTCTGACAAATACCCGTATATGTCATACAAGCTTTGCACTTAATGGAGTTAGTATTACAGGACCAAATACCTATCTTTATGACAGATAATCTAATTTTGCCTAGATTGCTTCTTTTCATTTAGACCAATCTGCTATTTGTTGACATTTTTCAATAGAGCGAGGTTCGACATCATCATAATCTATGATTTCTTGAGTAATAGTGTATGCAAATATATCATCAATATATATATGAAAGATCTTTCCATCAACTCATATGCCTTCTCATAATTTATTGAGATTTATTTGTTCTCTGAAATCATTTCAAACATCGGAGCGTCCTCCAGTACTGATTCATATACATAACTATAATCAGAGATAATCTCATGAGAGGAGTTCTTTTCATTGATGGTTAATTGATCGGTTTGTGCCTTATTCTCCATTTTCTTCCTTTAGTGAGTGTCAGTAGAACCAAGTGGCCTCCCCCTCTTCCTTTGGGGAGCCATGACCTTAATTACACATCTACTAAGTGTGATTGCAGTATCTCTGTTTGCGACGTCGTACCCCTTATTGGGAACTTCTAACATTGCAAGCACATTTGCAGCTGGTATACGTGATCTTGTTACTTTTGTTATAATACCCATTTTTGATATATTATATACATATATAAAAATAAAAAGGGGATATTTTCTCTTGGATAAATCAAGAATTATACCTGGGAGGGTAATAGCAAAGGGGGGAGTGACAGGTGTAATTTTATGGTGATGTGGATTAAAGTTGAAAGTATAGAATGTTATTTGAAAGCCACATAAGTCGTTAGGCTGGCAGCTTAATGATTAGATGGTTTAAAAAAAAAACTATACTATAAATAGAAGCCTAGCAGAGCAGTGTAATGTATAGAAGGAATTGTATAGTGAAGTGAAGAATAGAAAACAAGAAAGAAGAGCAAATAAAGCAACTTACAGGTAACAACCAAACCTTTTCTTTTTCTTAAGACATACACACACACATAATAATAATAATAATAATAATAATAATAATAATAATAATAATAATAATAATAATAATAATAATAATAATAATAATAATAATAATGGTGGTGCTAAAGTACATCACCTGCCATTCTTTTAAAGTGGTACGTGCATGTACGAATAAAATAGGTGTGTATATACATGAATGGTTAAAAAAGAATAAAAAATAAAATAAGGGAGTACTTTAGGTAAGAATAAAACAAAATAAATAAATAAACAACGAGTATTTATCTCTTTTATAACACTAGCATATATAACCACATTTCTGTCAAATAACATATATTATATGTGTGTGTGTGTGTGTTATTTTAGGAACCAGACCTATTCGAATAAAGAGTTAATAAGGTGAGTAATACTTATTCTCTATTTTAAAATATTAGATAAAATATTATTGTGTACATTTATAATTCAGTTGTTTATTATTGCCTGCAATGAAAAAAAAACACTTCTAAGATTTGACATGTACCATCCCCGGGATAATTGGGTAACGTGCCGAGTATCGGCGTTGTTCTGAACTAGTTCATTATTGGCCAATCATTTGAAAGGAAAGTGAAATATTAGACTTCGATCAATGGGGTTATTCGTTGACCTTAGAAGTGAAATACTATACAAGAAATATATTCAATATTTATGATTATATAATAAATTATTCTGAAAGGTCTATTAAATTTATGCTATGATTTAATGATATTTTTACTAATCCTTGGAATATAAAATAAATATTTCTCACAGGGCTTGTGAAACTCACCCTTATCATAATTATTTTTAAGAAACTCGTAAGGTGGTGGATAAGTTAAGCTATGGATTGAAGAGAAATAAATAAGAAGTGATGTAATAATATTTCCAAGGATTATGAGACTATGAATAAATATGTAATAGAAAAGTTATATACTAAGTTTACTGATGTCATATATATATCTCATATTTTTCATGTTTAGAGTGTGACTAGACGTGTCTTTTACCGTACTGCAACAGAAACATTACTTTTAGACTTGTGGTGTTATATTTGTGATATCAGTAAACGTATCAGGCATCGAATTTGCTACGTTCTAAAGATCGGTTATTCTTTTCATTTCACTTTCATATTATGAAGTGCAGGGATCAAAATGAAATAGGGTGGGAACAAACCACGACAATTCCTGTCTTTCCATTGGAAAATCTTTTTTCTTATCTCTCCTTAACGATGGGAAGACTGTCTTATCGAAGTGACAATCCGCAAATCTAGCGGTAAAGAGATCGTTTGTCAAAGGTTCCAAATAGCAAATAATTGTTAGGGATTCATATCCAACATATATACCTAATTCTCTCTAAGGACCCATTTTATTGTGCTATGGGGGCGTAATTGGCATATATACTGCTAAGCCAAATATGCATAAGTGTGAAATACCAGGCTCATATCCAGTTACCAACTGGTACGCATAAAATAGTTGATTAATAGTGGGTTTGAAACGTATAAGTAAAGCTGCGTGTAATATTGCATAACCCCAGGCAGATATAGGCAAGTTAGTGCGCATAACCAGTGGCCCTAGCCATCATCTGTAAATTTTTTATGGTGACTTATGCGAGACCATTTTGTGTATGCACATGGGGAACATGATGTTCTACATCGATCCGAATAGACATGCAATAATCATCAAATACTTTTGAGGTAAATTCTCTAACATTGTCGAGCCTTATAAACTTGATATGATGATCGAGGCGATGAGCCCGTAAACGTATAATCTATGTTAGGATATTTGCAAATGCAGCATTTCTTGTGGACAATAATACGATGTGTGACTAGCGTGTCGAATTATCCACCAGATCTATAAAATAACTTTGAATGTTTAACACTATGGATGGATTAATCTATAAATATATTATTATATTCTTTGTAAGAATAGTATATTTTATTTTGTATCTTTAGCATAAGAATGTCTCGATCTTATTTTTGCTAAAGAGTAGACTTTGAAAAATCAGGTGTCGTTTATTTGACATGGTCAATGAGGCATAATAGGAAGGGGAATTTTGCTTCCAATACTTCGAAAGTCAATGATTACTTTTGAGCATTACTAGTATCAACACGTTGCAATGTGTTGATTTTTTTTTTCTGGTTCCTATATTGTCTGTTATATTTAGTTATGAATGTTAACATAAAATGTATGCACTTAATAGATCATTGTTAGCGGAAAGCAGAGGGCACAACGTGCCAAATCAATGAAATTGTTTACAAGCACATAATAAAACAAGATAAGCAACATAGAATAAAAGAAAAGGGGCAGAGGCTATTAATTGCCGTATGCTTCCTTGTTTTTATAAATTTTGATATATATTAAATTTTCAATAACCAAATCAAATTAAAAAAGGCACGAATCAATTACAGTAAAATAGTTTCATACATACCTTTAAGGTTAGACGACAAAGTAGGAGACCAGTGATGATGGTGGCTGGCGGCTAGAGTTTGCTTATAGTTAGGATTATTAGTTTTGAGCATGCTGATAACGTGTTGTAAGAATAACTGAGTTATATCTTTCATTAGATAACCCTTTTAAATAGGGCGTGAATAATATATACATTTGGTTTGCAAATAAGTCTATTATGACCCATAATACATAATTTACATGGTAAAATCCCTAATACATATTCTATCTAGACGATAGCACACTACGTGTAATTTTTTTCAATATTCGTCCATTTTTAAATATAATTAATGGGTTGGCAATAAAATTTGGTTAAAATGATGATGTGGCTCAATTTTTAGATCAAGTCGGATACATGAGATCGGATTTTTTTTTTTGCAACAAACTCGGATATAATTTAATATATTATCAATATACTCAATTAAAATGGATTAAGACACATTAAAATAGATCATGATGCAGTCCATATTTAAGCCATTAACAGGCCTAACAACAAGGCTATGTTCTTTTAGACATACTTGAGCTACTACAAAAGATAAAAATTTCCATTATGCAGTATAAGTCTTTGAAGATGTTAAATAAAATATTAAATAAGAATTAATTGATATGTAACTGAGTACCATAGGCAATTTATTTTTTTAGGTTCCTCTATTTTTTATTTTATTTTTGATACAATTCCCTTCTTCGAGTTTTACCCGCAGATACCTTTAATAAGTAAGATTGACTTAAAGAATAATAAATAATATAATAAGTGAACAAATGTATAATAGGAATAATAGATCGGGAAATTGAATATAAACTTAGAATTTGGGCGTGCAAAATTCCAATATGAGGTAGTAGAGGTTGGACACAAACTATTATATGGTGTCTATGTATATACTGGTTATAATGCATATAGTAGTAATACAAGTAAACTATGCAAATGGCCCCTAAACTATTGGTATTGTCCCACTTTGACCTTCAAATAAAAATTTACCTCATTTAAATACTTGAACTATTCACCGAGTTTCAAATTGGACATTTCGTCCAATTTAGGCGTTAACTTAGACGGAATTAAGGAGCAAAATTGTCATTTTAATTAGATATTTTTTTAAAAAAATTAATTAGATTTAAAAAACATTATAAAAGAAAAATAAAAAAAAATAAAGGAAAAGAAACAAGAGAAAGACCTACCACACCTCTTCCTCGCCTACCATCCACTGTTCCGTTCTTTCATCTTCCATTATTCTTCTTCAGCATCCATTCTTCCATTTTTCTTTATCATCATCATCATCATTCTTCATCAATTTCATCTTCCAATCTTCATCATCATCATCATCTTCCCCAAAAGAAGATTGAGGTGTTTTGTTGGTGTCGGATGATCATCGTAGTAATGGATGATCTTCCATTCTTCATCATCGTAGTAGCTGATGGACAGAAAAGGGAGTGGATTCACCGGCGAATTTGAAGTAGAAGGTAGAGGGGAGGCGGGGAGGAGATGGGTATCTCTATCTTTCTCTCTCTGTTGCTTTTCCTTTCTTTTTCTTTTTTTAATTTTTCTTTGATAGATTGAGGTGTTTTGTTGGCACCGGAGGATCATTGTAGTAACGAATGATCTTCATTTTCATCTTCTATCCTTCATCATTGTAGTAACGGATGGACAGAAGAGGTAGTGGAGTCACCGACGAATTTGAAATCGAAGGTAGAGGGGAGGTGGCGAGGAGATGGGTATCTCTCTCTGTTGCTTTTCCTTTCTTTTTTTTTTTTTTTTCTTGATGATGATGATGATGATGATGATGAAGAAGATGAAGATGGTGATGATAAAGATGATGATGATGATGAAAAAGAAAATGAAGAGTGGAAGATGATGATGAAGAAGATGAAACTCGATGATTTAGAATATCCAATTGGTTTAACTTTATATCCATTAATTACCATCATCATCCATTATAATTACCATTATCCATTCTAAATCACCATCATTAAACCCTCGGTGATATTAATTAGTTTAAATCATCATCATCAATTTCATATATAATTGAAATGATAATTTTTCCCTTGATTTTGTCCAAGTTAACGCCCAAATTGGACATAATGGCCAATTTGAAACTTGGTGAATAGTTCAAGTATTTAAATGAGGCAAATTTTTGTTTGAAGGTCAAAGTGGAACAATATCAATAGTTTAGGGGTCATTTGTGTAATTTACTCTAGTAATAATGTATGTGATTATTGTGGGTGACTAAAAATTTATATAAATGATAATGAGCCTGAACAATTAGTCAGCTTAAAAGCTAAGAGGAGAGTTGAGTCGTAAAGGGATGAAATATAACCATAGTTTAGCCTTTTTGATCATTTACATTATCCATTTGTAACTCTAATTATATACATATAATTAAAATAAGAAAGGCTTATAAAAAGGCTGCAAAAACCCAAGATAACTACATAAATCAACTATCCATCGAGCTTGTGAGAGAAGAATTTTTTGACATAATCTTCCATTAGAATCCTCCTAAATTTGGCTGGGTTCTCTTCAGTTACTAGGCTAGGTGAAGGTCCCACGTAGGCTTCAAACTTCAGGTTGAAGAACATGGCAATGGATATCTTGCTACTCTCCGCATTCACTGTTGCCCTGTGCTCAAGGCTGTTGAATGTCCCGTTGCTTAATATCTACACACGTTCAATATGGGAACTAATTATTATTTGCCCTAGAAATATAATAGGCTGCTTTCATTAGACGATAATAAAATAAAAGGATTAGGTGAGAGTGAAAGACAAACCTCGAGAACATCGCCTACGTTAACGATAAAAGATTTCGATCGGAGTTTAACTGGAAACCACACCCCATCCTTCATTATTTGCAGTCCATCCACACCATTCACTTGCTTTAGAATGGTGATCCCAGAGGCATCCGAGTGAGGCCTAATTCCTGCTACCAGCTCTGGTTTTGGTCACTGAGGATAGTAATTTATCCTCACGGATTGCATCCCATTATCAAAAATATCAATTAATTCTATTTTTTCTATCTTTAAAGCTTTCGCCATTACCCCAAATAAGGACATGGCTTGCTTTTGCATCTCTAAGAAATATGATTCTAAGGCCATCCCGCAACATGTAAATTAATGAACACGCGTTAGCATATTATGCCTATAGCTAGACTCAGTCTTGAAATATTGTATGGTCGGAGAGAGATAGAGGGGGGCATTACCTCAGTGATGGCGGGAGCTCGGGGATGAGGTGTGGTTTCTTTCTGTGCAGGGGATTAATGACCATATAGAAACGGCTTTTCTTCTACCGGAAGCATGTAAAAGTTTTATATTTCCTCCCTAAGTTTTTTCGTCACAGAAGAGTTTAGGCCGTGGTTCATCACCTATATCCCACATTATATCCCACATTATTATACCAATTAAATTAAAACCTTTGCGTAAAATACTCCTTTTTTTGTGAAACCAATTAAACTCATGCATGGATATCTTTAAAAATAAAATACATATATAAATAGATGACAAACACATAAAAGAATATACATATGCATATAGATCTTAAATACTTGTGATCAATCGTAATAGGTAATTAAAAGTACCTGAAAGAATTCTTTGACATAATATTCCATTAGAATCCTCTTGAATTTTGCTGGGTTCTCTTCACTTACAAGGCCAGGTAAAGGTCCCATGTAGGCTTCAAACTTCGGGTTGAAGAACATGGCAATGGATATTCTGCTGTTCTCCGCATTCACTGTTGCCTTGTGCTCAAGGGTGTTGAATGTCCCGTTGCTCAATATCTGCACACATTCAATATGGGAACCAATTATTATCTGCCCTCAAAATATAATAGGCAACTTTCATTAAACGATAATAAAATAAAAAGATTAGATGAGAGTGAAAGACAAACCTCGAGAACATCGCCTACTTTAATGATAAAGGATTCCAATTGGAGATGCACCCCGTCCTTTTTTACCTGTAGCCCATCCACTTGCTTCAGAATGGTGATTCCAGAGGCATCTGAGTGAGGCCTAAGACCCACTACCAACTCTGGTTTTGAGCACAGAGGATAATAATTCATTCTCCTGGATTGCATCCTGTTATCAAATATATCAATCAATTCTCTTTTTTCTATCCTTGAAGCCGCCATTACCCCAAATAGGGCCATGGCTAGCTGTTGCACCTCAACAAAATTTGACTCTACGGTCATCTTGTGTCGTGTAAATTAATGAACACGCGTTAGTATATTATCCCTGTGGTCAAACTCAGTCTTGAAATATAGCATAGTCAGAAATAGAGGGAGAGAGAGAATGGAGAGAAAGAGAGGAAGTATAAGAAAAAAAAAGCTGATGGGTGAAGGATTTTATAGACAGTTGTCCACGAGAAGAATCGTAGAGAGAGAAAGAGAGAAGAATTTTGTTGATAAGAAAATGGAATTACATTGAGAATGTCCCGCAACAACAACAATTACAATGCTCTCCTTATATACCAGCTCTGACTGCTGACAACAACTACAACCATGCACTTCATGTAGGGATGGCAACGGGTCGGGTTCAGGGCGGGTTTGGCCAATACCAAATTTGATTAGTGAGGTATAATAAATAATTCTTTGTTTAAAGCTATCAATTTTTTGTTTAAAGCTAATTTGATTAGTGAGGTATAATAAATAATTCTTGATTGCTTAAGTTTTGAAAAGAAAAAAAAATCACTGATTCGATCAATTAATTATTCGAATCCAAATTGACATAAAAATACATTTATATACTAGTTTACAATCTTACGTGATACGCAAGCGAGTTAGAATTATTATAATATATGATGTATAACTTGTAAAATACTAATTTACATAATTTGAAAAATTAGCAGATAAAAAATGGTGACCTAGGAAATTCTAATTTATAGATTTGTACAATTATAAATAAATTGAATTTTCAATTTCAAAATTATAGATTTGTGCCTATCAAAAATAAAATTTATTGGAGATCCAGAGTCCCCCATCTTAATCAATTTTAAGTACAAATGTGTGGCTTGTAAAATTAATAAAAAAAAATGAAGAAAGAGCTTGTATAGTTACACATATCTAATAGATTCTAAATTTTTTGTGCTTGACAAATACAACAAAATGTAAAAGGGAAGCAAGAGGCGTTAAAATTCTATATATCGGCATCTTAAGTTCCTTTATAACAATGTGAAAAAAATTATATAACAAACTTGAACAATTATATATAAATTGAATGCTTAAAAGGTTATCTTTGAATGAAATATGAAATAATTAAACTTAAAGGTAAAAAACTAATAAATTAGAAGTTAGTATTTTAGTAAAACAGACAAATATCATACATGGTGTTTAAAGAACAAACGGGGTGATAAATCTAAAAGGAAAAAAAAAGGAAAAAAAGATGAAACAATTTAACTAAAATGAATAAATAATTATGAAAAAATTAGGCAAAAAAAATAATATTTGAACCCAAGGATATTTTGAACCTAAATTTATAGAATACAACATGAAATAAAAGAAGACAGAGAAACATATTATATCAAACCAATTTATAGGATATTTGATCATTCGATTTCACCGAGTAGATTCGTGAAAATTATTTTTAATAACTCATCCCCTATGTGTTTAAACTCTTCACGATAACTCGTAAGCGAAATTTTTTTTGATGGGAGCAAAATTGGATGGGGTCATGGGATCCCCATCAAAAATGGACTTCTCATAAGCATTGTCATCGCGGGAAGGTAAATTTTTCTTCCTTTATTAATTCTCAACATGTTAATGGTGGTTCTTGTTGAAGTCTCTTTCATAAGTAACACTTATTTAGTTATTATAATTTGGCGTGACTAGTTTGCATGTATTTGTTATATATCTAATGATATATCATGCCTATTGTTTCCAATCAAATATGGCCGGTATGTCCTTCTATGAAATAGATTTGTTAATCTAAAATAATTATTCAAACTCCACTAGTCACTAAATATATAGTAGTAATATATGTCCATTTTTTGCTTGCATCAACTATCGGGATTGATTAATTTTCATGTATTCGTACATATCTATTATTTCAGTGGCATATTTTCCTTTTTTTTTGGTTGCTCAATTGTAAATTGTCTTATTTCTGACTCCATTTTAAGTGATAGGATGTGTGTTATCCTAGCACTTTGAACAAATCATTTTTTTATTTTTATTTTTGCCAGGAAATCTTTAGTTATTTTTTTACCACAACATGCTACAGTCAATATGCCTGGTGATCTAATCATACCAAATCATTTGTTTCTGACCCGGAGATATAATGTTGGACCAGCAATGAAGCTTTATTCCAATTGAACTATTAAATTTGGTAATTAAGCGTATGCTGATTTGTTAAGTTAATTTTTTTATTTTTGAATTACATAAATGTATGAGTTTGAATTACTTGTAATCAAAATCATTTATTTGAATTCTAGGAGTTAGGTTATTTATTATTTTTCAAAAATATCTTTAATAAGGGCAATTTAGGAACAATACTAATATTCAGAAAATAATTAATAAATTAAGCTGGTGTCCTTAAAACTAACTTTGTCCTTCAAAGTAATCCTTCAAGACCATTGTCCTTTGTTGAAAAGAGAGTATTATTTTTGTTCTTTAAATAAAAAAAAAAGAACCCTAATTTAAATATAGATTTAAATTTACCTTATAATAGTTGCTAATTTCAATTTTGATATAGGTTAAATCTCTGGGTGTTGGTAAAGGTACCCTTAATATCTTATTTTAACATCCATACTTTAAACACCCAAACTTAATTTTTAATTTTGAAAGAGCACCTTAATTAAAAAAAAAAGTCTTTGATTACAACCACCCTGAAAAAAAATCCGCTTTCTTCATCTCTTTCACATCATTTCTCTCTTTTTCTGAAAAAAATTGGGACAAACTTTTGTTGATTGGATTGTACTAAGTTAATGATAACTCATTATGATTCTTTGGATTGTACAAAGAGCAAAGTTAGTTCTAATTAGTCTACGAAAACTAACAATGCTGGAATTCAAGAATTGGCCATTGTAAACCTTGATGGAATTGAAGAGCAGTCCTTGACTAAAGAAGAATATTCAAATGGTAATTTAGACTCGTGGGTCGAAAATGTTAACTCTAACACTACTTATGGCAAAAAGAAGAGGAGTAGTGCGTTGATGAAGAATGATAACGAAACGAATGATTGCAAGATTTTAGCAAACAAACAGGGGAGTGACGTGATTAATTCTTGTAAGGAATTAGAAATATTGGGACAATTTTGTGACATGGAAGTAGAAGAAGATTTTGGTTCTTAGTGAAATTTTAGGGTTTGTATTATGTTACCATACTTGAAACAAGAGAGTATTTTAGTTTTCTTATTAGGGTGCTTAAATTAGGGGTACACTTTCAAAGTTAAAATCTAATTTGAATGTTTATGAGTGTTGAAACTAAAAATTAAGGGGGCCTTTATTAGCACCCTAAATCTTTTATTAATTTCAATGCCTCTTTTTCTAACTAAGAGAAAAATTACTTCCAACGTTTGATGAAACGAGTAGTTAGTCTTAAAATATTACTTGTGAGATTTTGTATATATTGGTCCCGCCTCATAAAAGAATATTGGGTACGCGTCAATGGTTGAATTAGGGTTAATAATTAATGTTTAAAGAGGACCAAATGTAATCAGGCTGTTGATTATCTTGCAAACTTGGGTGTGAAGATGAAAAGGATGGTTTCTTTTTTTGCTGGAAATTTACCTAGAAAATTGGTCGGAATTGTTAAAGTGGATAGAGGTGGTATAGTCAATGGAAGGAGGGTCAGATTGTAATATTTGATTTTTAATAATATTTAGGGCCCTTTGTGCCTTTTTGGAAAAAAAAAGGGGATATATTTAAATAGATTTCAGATAAAAAAAATGTAATCATTTTCACTAAATTTAATCAACAAATTCAACCAAAAAGTAAGTTGGCTAAATATCTAAATTTTCAATGGTCATAAATGCAAATATATGTCAATTTTTTAGTTAATTCACTTCTCGGTTGAAATTTTGGATGAAATTTGGTGGAAATGATATAATAATCATGTAGATCATCTCTACCAATTTTGATTGAAAAAAACTCATTCATTCACCCCCTCAAAATAGTTGGTCCGCATTTAAATACAAATAAATTGGTCATCATTAAATCCTTACCTTATATGTGTGTGTTTGTGTGTGTGCATACTATATAGTTGAATTAACATTTATTTATTCAAGGATAAATGTCTTGAGATATTAATATAGTTGAACTTTCACAAAAAGAAAAGGACAATAAATGACATGGATCGTTCTTGTCCAGGCAATCTCCTGTGAGAATATCTCCTGTAAGAATATATTGCTGGGACGAAAACGATCCATGTCATTTGTTGTCCCCTTCTTTTTATAAAAAATTCATTTTAAATTAACAAATATTAACTCAACCTTTCAATATGTATGTATAAAATAAGCAATTCTCGTGATAATTCTGAATCTTGTGATGAGTAATTTGTCCATTATGCTTAAATTGGTTATTTGATTTGATTTTTACTCATTTCTTAATTTAGTATCAACTTGGCTCTTTCTATTTTTTGGATTTGCATTATCTAGAACAACTTTAGCCAATATTCCCAAATAGTTGTTTTCTCGCGATCGTAATAATGGACATTGCTATTACTTAAAAAGCCAAGTAAATAATACTAGTTTTGTCCAAAGGCCTACTACTTTGAATATCTCTAATTTACCACAGACACTCTTTCTTTATACTTTTTGGATTTCCTACCAATATTTCCAATGGTTGTTTTTCTCAGCATCGTAATACATTATTATTATTATTATTATTATTATTATTATTATTATTATTAAACTATAAAGCAATGACGATATCCAATGATTCTTTGAGAAAGGGGATCGAAGGGGCTTGCACCATGGCTACCAGTGTGATAACTCACTCTTGACCACTGAGTCAAACTTAGATTTTTCTTATCATCATAATATTGCATGTTAAATCATGGAAAAGCCTTAAAAAAGGCTATTTTTAATAGAGTTGTTCACGAGATTGTCTCTTTAGAAATTCATGAGAAATTTTATATACATTTGCTAGGTATACCTTTCTTTCAAAAAATTAAAGCACGTAAAAAGTTAAAAAAAAAAAGAGAGAGTAATAGTAGACAAAAAAGATGATGTGACGCTCTCTAAAATGACGTTAAGACATTGTCTAAAAAACTGTTTAATAGAATGTCACCTTTACAATGTCTATTTATATTTTTGCCGTGTCAGTTTCATGGTCATTATTATAGTATAATTGTATAGAAGAGCAATTTTTTTTTAGTTTATTATCGCAAGTGGCAATCCAATTCATAGTTTCATTATGAGATGCTATTTTCTATACTATATATAAAAATTGTGACAAGAATTGTTAGTAAGTCTATGAAATAACAAACCCTCGAACGTTTCAAAAATTTTAATAAAAATAATATCTGAAATAAGGAATTGACTTTTCGTGCTTCAAAAATTACAAAAAAAATAATGTTTCAACATGGATTTATGCCATGACATTAAGAATGAAAACACATGAAATTACTACTTGACTTGTACCATCATATGTACATATTTTTTAATCTATACTACATGACTTTTGGAGATACGTGAAATTACAAAATTATCCTTCATACTTCAAAAATTATGACTTTTGGTAGATATATAAAATTAAAAAAATTATCTTTTACATTTCAAAAATTATAATATAATAATATCTGAACATGAACTCGAACTAATGACATTAGGAATGAAAACACACATTATGACTATTTAACCAAATAATATCACATGTACATATTTTGTTGTACATATTTTGTTCTAACAATCGATTCATAATTTGATAAATTACTAGGTATCATATTATACACAAATTGCATGTCACTGATTCAGTTGTTTATAAATAGTGAAGAATAGAACCTATTTAATTTGATGAAATTTGACGCATTCAAAAAAAATAGTAGACTTAAGTTGGAATCTTAAAAAAATGAAAAACTGGAATTAAATTTATTGCTTGGACATACAAATGGAATCAAATTAAATACAAAAAAAATATATATTTATTAAAGATATCAAAATATAGAATTATAGATTAATAATGGAGTTGAAATTTGTTGATCATATTCAAGGAGTAATGTTAAACCTTGTTACTTGTACTAATTCACTTAATCATTTTTTTTTCTTTTTCTTTTATAACTTTGTCCTTCAAGATAAATATATATATATATATAAGCTACATCTTATCTTACACGTTTGATTAGTGTTTGTTGTGCCTCCTATAATAAGAATGCATTGCCCTTAGCATTTTACTTCTTTCTTTCCATTTTTCGGATTGTTCATTATGAACTTTTTAGCTCCTTCCATTATCTTTCGGTCCAATTTCGTCCAATGAACTTTAATTCGAGAGTTAAATGGGTTAATGTTTAATTTGCACTTTTAATTTAGAACGGAGGAGTACATAACTTCAATTTCCTTCTTTGTTTAAATATGCCTTCTTTTGTGTAATATATAAATATAATTCATGTATTTCCTTCAAAATACTTTGTAATTTCATGTTTTGGTTTAATACAACTATATACTTTTACATCTTTATATTGATAATTATGTGATTATGTTTATTAGTTTTACATCTTTGTATAGTATATATTTGTTTGAAATGTCTCTGGTATTTCATGTTATTTTGTGTGTCCATGTAATCTCTTATTCAATTCCAATAAAAACTCCTATAAAAAGAAAATAAGTTTCAAACAAGAGTAATATATATTTTATAAATAGAGTTTTTACAATTTGAATCCCTATAATTACTTGCTACAACATTTTAATCCATGTAATTACGTTTATCATGGCCATCACTTTCAAGTACAATCACAAGCTCGTGTACACACACACATATATATTATAAATTACTAATACGCAACAAAGGCTTTCAAATTGCGAAATAACAGCCGGTTTCAAATTTTTCGATTGGGTCTAAAACATGAAGTTCCTCGTCAACTATACGTTTGTATTCTCCTAATGTAGTTGTACAATTTTCGGGTTGCCTTTGTGTTTATCTACGTCGTGCGTTGCTTTGCCTTGGTGGATCATTAATTTGACAAACATTCTCTTGATATACTCCATCTTACAAATTTAAAATGATATGTACAATATGTAAATTATAAAAAATTAAGGGATGTAAATGAATGATAAATAAATAAAATGCTCAAGATTAATTTATACCTTGAACTCAAAAATATGAAAAATATTATAATTAAGATTGAAGTGTCCTGATGGAAATGAGATGGTCTAAAATGAATATGAAAGCTTTTCGTGGTTGTGATTATAATTGAATGGAGATACAATTCTTATGTATATATAGATGAAAGTGGATTGATGTAAGAAAGAAAAACTTTATAGTGGAAAAAACAAAATATCAAAGTTACATGTCAGGCTTTTGTTTGTGATACTAGTGTCCAAATTGCAGGGTTCATGTGAGAAGCTCTGTTAAATATTAACAATGGCTAGGGGTGTACAAAAATCAAACTGGACTGAATGGATCGATCGAACCAAAGCGAATAATATGTTTTTTTTCTTATTTTTGTCTATAAACAGTTTGATCCGCTCTAATTATTAGTGGACTGAAATAATCATGTCCGGTCTTCGGTCTTGTGTGTAAAAATACCAATAAAATCGGACCAGGCCTGTTATATATAATTTTTTATTTTTTAAAATGTATATATATTCCCAAGAAAGCTATTTGTCTTGTCTTGTCTTGTCTTTTCCTTTTCCCTATATCTTATTCCTACAATTTTTTCCACCATCCCATTTTGTCCTCCACGCTCCCATCTCTCTTTCATTTTTCTTTTTCTTTTTTCTAATTATATCTCACTTGCTATCTTCCTCTCTTCCCTACGTGATTTCTCTCTATTTCTTGCATTATTCTAATTTATCCATCAAACCTTCATCTATTCTCCTCTCTTTTAAGTCTCTAAAGGAACATATAAATGGTTATTTAGCTTTTGACCCCTATTAATTATATCATAACTAACTTTGGTATCCAAAATTTACACTATTGGACCTTTGATCCCCATTTTGGACGGTTCATGTCCATTGACCAACTTCTCTGTTTATTGACCTTCACATTTAACCCAAAGCCTCAAAATGCCCTTAGGTCTTTACACATCCATCCATATCTCTTCTCCCAAACCAAAAGCAAATAACCGCCCACAACCATCTCCAACCACCCACCTCTATTCATCTACAATTCAAGCCACCAAACCCTTAACCCAACCCACCTCCTACCACCACCATAACTCTACTGAACTATAGACCCACTTATACCCACACCTAGCTCGTTCTCTTTCTCTCACACACACATATCATCTTGTAATTTTGGTGTTTATTAAAATGGTATAATGAAACAAAATTGGGTATTTTTTTGCATATCTAAAATGGGGTCTAAGTAATTGAAAAGGGGTATTGTCGCAAGATAAAAAATATTGAAAAAAGGTCAACCATTGAGGCTTTGAAGATTTAAGAAATTAAATTTGAGTTTTATGGAAGGTTAACATTGAATTTGTGTGAATTGATATAGAAAAAAGCTCAAATTTTAGTCCATCATTGAAGAAGAAGAAGAAATTTGGCTTTGGATTTTGAATGACTAATTTTATGGTGGTTGGTGGTGGGTCTGTTGGGTTAAGTGTTTGGTGGTTTGATTTATGGAGGTGGCGGAGAGAGATAATGAGTAGACAATTTTATTTTTTAGGTACATGGGTAAACAGATGCATACAACCATTGGCAATGGAAGCCTAGTAACACAGATGCATAAGAACATGCAACGGCTCTAGTGGGCTCCAACAGTAGCTCTGGCTGCATTAAGAGAATTCAAAGGGAGACGACCTCCAAGCTTTTAAAACCAGGCCTTGAAACACCTAAATTTTTTAAAAAGTGGTGGTATAATTTTTAGATAAAGTATATTTTTCTCCATTGCAACACTCGCCAAAGTTACGCCGGAGATGTATAGCTAAGAGTGGAGAGAGGTTGATGATGAAAATATTTTGAAAATAAAAAATAGGTATAAGTGACTTTTTTATTCACAACCAAAGGTTAATTTAGACTTTTAACAACATATTTTACGGTTAATATGGTCAATGAATGAAAACCGTTCAAAATGGGGGGTCAAAGGTGTAGTAGTGTAAATTTTGGGTACCAAAGCTAGTTTTGATACAATTAAGAGGGGTCAAAAGCCGAATAACCCATATATAAAAGATAAAGAAAACCTATGAAATACAAGATCGAAGAAATTGAAGGGGTGAGTTCGCTCTCTTCTTTTCTCTCTCTATATGTATGCATGTATATATGCATATGTATACACAGGTTTAGATCTAGGATATAATATATATATATATATATATATAATTTTTTCTTGATTTTGTATGTGTATGGATTTGTTGGCTGTAAAATTAGTTTATAGATCTGAATATATTTTGATTTGAGTTTCCCCCCAATATGAAAACAAACTTTGTCCATTTTATTGCTTCACTTAGTTAAGTTTTTGCTCACCAATATCTAAACCGATTGGACCGACCGGAATCAGAACATTCAAATTGGTCCAATCCATTCTAGTCTAGAAAATTTTAGACCAAAAGTGATCGGTCCAATCCAAAAGTATGGTGAACAGTCCGGTTAATTGAATCGTGAATACCCCTAACAATGGCCCGTGAGAGGAGAATCTTGCATTGCCACGACACAAGATGTGTCGTGCGCCATTTTCCATTAGCATGATACATCGAGTGTCGAGTGTATTTTCTATTAGCTCAAAGCAAGAAAAGTTTACAATGGAAGATTTGGAACTTAAGAATTGAAATACCCTCTACAGGGGTTACCATTTCGTATTTATAGATTTAGGATTATGGTTTTCAATACACATTTAGAATTAAAGGTGAATAACTATCTTTTTATAATAAGCGGATAATACTCCAGCACTTTATAGGTGTTATAAACTCCCATGGACTGGACTGCAGGCCCACTTTTTATAAGGCCCATTCACCCTTCTATTTTTAACCTCCCATATATTTCAATCTAATAACAACAAGAATTTTTCTGGGCTCGTTAAAGGGAGACACGTCCGAATTGAGAAAACTCACAACATTTAAGCAATAACTCTAGAACTCTACTTTGGTAGGTAGAGATAAATTATTTTATTTGCTTCAAATTAAGAACTTTTTATTTACTTTGAAACTTTGTGTTTTTTTGGTCCTTGCACTTTCCCAAATTAATGATATGAAAAAAAGAACTACAAGTATTTATTTTATTTTTTATACAAGCGAGTGATAAGAATCATGTGTCAAATGAAATGGTATGAATAGAGGACTCGAATTGTTTCGTTCTTACAACTTACAATACTCTTCAACTATTTCAATAACTCCGATGCTTAGTTTCACGAGGAAATTTGATACAAATAATACTCCCAAGAACTGGCTTTAACGCATTTTATAATTTTTTTTTTGTGTGTTTCGAATTAAGAGTTTCTTATATATTATTTTTGAAGCTTTCTAAATTAAGATTTAAAGTCTTTTTGTAGTCCCTTTCGAGACTAAAGATCCCACGTTAGAAATGAGAAACTCCTAAAGCAATATATTAGAATAAGGGACTACTCTACCCATTGCTAATTGATTTTGGGTTGGATAATTCGAATTTTAATATGGTATCAAATGAATGGTTATTTATCGTGTTAAGGCCTAACAGCCACACACGCTCTATGTCACCTAATATAAATTGTCTACGTATTAAGCTCAAAATTACGACACACGTGAAAGGGGGTATTGAGACTATAAATTCCACATCGATAAATGAGATTCTCCAAAAGCAATACATACGAATAAGGATTACTCTACCCATCGCCAATTTATTTTATATTGAATGCTCCAAACTCTAATAATCCCCCATTTTCAAATTAATAATACAAAAGTTTTGTTATACTGTACATCCTTTCATAATACAGATTACAATTGTATATATATTGCATATAAAAGATTTGTACTATTTGGGATATAGAGGTTTAATACGGTGTATAAAAAAGAAATTTAACAAGTTACAAGTATATTATAAATTAAAGTTTGATAGGGAAACAAATTCATAGAATATAGGTAATAAATCTTAAAGTGCTCTCATCATTAAGTGGGTATAATAAATCTTAAACTGCGCTAAAAGGTTGTGTCGTACTCATTTGTCGCTGTTGTTCTTGTTGGTGCCAATCCTATGACAAACCAAAATGACAAGGAAGGTCAATTGAATTAAGGAGACAAATTATCAGATTTGGTTCAACAATTATTGCCAGCGGCTACAAAAATATTTTGTGACCAGTAAAAATTGATCCGAACACAACTTGATTAAATAAAAAAAAAAGAAATAAGGAGACACATCTAAAGTATAATACATATTACTAAAGCATAATTTTATATACTCGAACCAAGGAGATACCTAAAATATGTTATCAAACACCACAAAAACTTGGCGATTATTTTGATGTACGCTTAGAATTAAGAATGCTTAAAAAATAAAAACTAGTTGAAATAAGATTCAAACGGATAACATTTCCTATTTATACATGTTTCTTAAGTCTTAACGAATGAATTAACTCTATTATGTGATTTTAAAATAACATTTATTAAAAATCTCTTCATAAAAATTATAAAATATAATATTACAGACACATTAAATATAGGATAGTGTTATTGCTAGAATTGTAATTACTGCTAAGTTAATGTATAATTTTTAATACAGACAGCATAACTCTTGAAAACGAAACTTTTAACAAAATTAAAATGGGTTTATCAATATGAATAGTCTAAATATATCAAAAAGGTGGTGACTGAAAACTTGGGAAGGTAGGAAAAGATTTCAGACTTGGGCTTGTAAGTTTCTAGTTGTAAAGCCCATTTGATAGCTCTGATGAGAAATCAGATGTCTAATAAATAAGAGCCCCATTTTAGGCCTCGTTTGATTCTCGGAAAGGAAATCAATTCTCTTATCTTTCTCATGGTAGTGAGAAACTAAATTTACTATCAAATTTTCTTTCTTGTGTTTGGTAAAATATGGAAATTATTTAGGTAAGGGTATTATTGTCTAAAATTTTTGTAATAAATGCTTGGAAATCACATGGGAAAATCAATCCCATGTATTTTGAGAGGAATGGTTTTACCCCCTACTTTTCCCTCTCTCGGGAAAGTGTTTCCGGAATTTGTTCTTACCAAACAAAGAAAATGAACGACTTTCCTTTCCCGAGTACTAAAATCCGTAAACCAAACGAGACCTTAGTGTAAATTTTATTTTTTTCAAGCCAGGGTGCTAATTTATGGTTGTACAAGCATTGGTTTATTGGTTTTCTTTTAGGAAGTACGTGACAGACCGGATAAAAAAATTGGATAGTATTATTTAATTTTATTTAAATTACATTGAATAATATAATTTCATCTCTTAAATGATATTTTTTTATTCCTTTTTTCTGTGGGATAAAATGTTTTTATAGAATAAACAATCGAGTGGGATAAGATGTTTCTATAGAACAAACAATCGACCTGTAATCTAATATTGACTAACATGAAACATAATCTTGAGAAATATCAAATATATGATATGATAATTTTATCATATTCTATTCATTTACCTTGCATGTCAAATACAACTTAAGCCTTAGCTCAAAATTGTAGTTGCCTTTGTAAATTAGTTCAAGCCTTTTAAAAAAGACAAAAAAATAATGAATAGTCCAATATGGTTCATATTTTGTTGCATTTGGGATGTCGCAAGTAAAAACTTTTTTTTTCTTAAAAGAAAATATTTTCTTATCAAATATTCCTTTAGACATGTATTATAGTATGATACAACACATACAATACATATTAGTAAATATAAGCAAAGTAAGAATACGAATATATGATAAGTATAACATTATTTTTTTTATTGCGTGTTTTATAAAATAAGTTATAACCAACAAAAACTACGACGATCTTACTCTATAATTGATTAACATAGTATTATATTAATATCACATAATTTAAAATAAAATCGGATAGTATTAACGTGAGCACGTGATAAAAACCTAAATATATAGAGAACAAAAATACAACATGCATTAAATTATTCACAGGTTCTTATATAATGCCTAATACTTCCTATTTATAATATACCTAGTATGTGCCCTTAGGACACATGTTAACACTATCCAATAAGTTTTTATTTTATTTTTTTGATACCAAAAGCACCTCAAGCAATATCATTATGAGCAATAACGAACCCAGTAATATGGAAAAGGGGGATAAAATTCAAAGCACATAAAAACATGTACATATTTAAAGTCATAAAATTTTAAATGCAAACATAATAACATTAATAATAAATATCATACAACTTAAATAGCGAATGTGAACAATTACAATAATAATAATACATCACAAACATATATAATAGCATTAATAATATTATGCAATTAATCAAGAAATATAATTAATATTATGCAAGTAATCAATAAATAAAATTATACCTAATATTAAAAAGTAGATCTAAGAAATTATTTAACTTGGCAGTGTTGGAAAAATGGATAAAAAAATCTCATTTTTGAGTTATTTTGAGAGTAATTTTCATTGAGACATCACATTCGGTTGTGAAAGGTTATTATAATTTGTGTTATCCTCCATGAGGACGTCGAAATCATTCATTTATTTGCTCAAAATAATTATGGGTTGAATGAGAAATTATTACTCAAAGTGAGCTATTTAAGATGAAAAAATTGAATGACAAATGGTAAGTCCCACGTAAGAACTTTGTAGAAAAATTGACGGGCTTATAAGAGATCACCTCTTATAAGCTTGTTAAGTATTTAAGAAAAATAAGAGATCACCTCTTACCCTATAATTGATGGGCTTATAAGAGACCATTTCTTACTATATTGTATTACAGAAAAAGTTCTCCGTAATTATAACCCTGTTTAGGATTTGAAATTTTTAGTGTCTTTTGTTATTCCGGCCTCTAATCTCCTAAATTAAATTTGTTTATTTTTTTCTTAAAATTTAGGTTGTGCCATTGTGATATCTTCACGCCTTTTGTTAAATATGTTGGGCTTTAAGTCAATTGTTGCTATTAAGATTGAGTTTTGGTTGCAAGAGGAAAAAGCTGCCCGTCTTTCATTGTGTACATGGTTAATTGTCTTCCCCAGGTTAGTTTTAAATTTTCCTTCTTCAAATTTTATGTAATAAATTAGGCTTTGGTTTTATATTAGTTAATTTTATGCTTTAGTTAAGTTCTGACTTTCGTTCAAAAATTGTTTAATAGACCCGAGGGTTGGTTTCAGTAAGGTCTAAAATGTAAAGCAATTTAAGTTTGTAATGTTTATATATGTATATGCATTCTTTTAAAAATTATTACTTTAAATTGTTATTCATTGGCGTAAAGAAAAGACAACAATTACAATTCGGAAAGCAATCTCAATACAAATGTTGAGAAACTACAAAATCTCAATGAAGGCAAATCAATCTTTGAGTAGGTAATTGTTAATCACATCTTACTTTATTTCAACACCCAAAATTCATGGATATTTCATAAGCTAAGTCAAATATTGGATTTTTCGGTTGTTACTATTTGCAACTTTAATACACATTCCTTCATCTATTTAGGAATCTTTGATTGAATTCGACAATGTGGATATGAATTCACCATACCGAAATGATGCATACTAAATCACAGTTTAGTTCATACATTAATTAAAGTAGTTTTATAGCTAATATTTTACCAATTATGACTGTGTTATTTGAAGTTTAATTAGCATAGCGTACTTGAAATGTTTTATTAAAGTCCTTAGTGAATATATAAAAAAAAAATATCATACACATTTCACTGTTGTAGACTACATTAGTTTGCAAACTTTTGTGCTAAATTTATTGAAGTTGTAGCAATTGCTTATCATAAAACGTAGCAATTCAACATCAATATAAGTAAGCAATATTTCCTTAATTTTTTCTCTCCTTATGTCCATAGATCTTATATATGGAGTTATGGGCTTGTTTCTAAAAAGTTGCTTTATAATTAATAGGAAGACATAAAACATAACGGATATCTTGAACACACCAATTTAACTACAAAGTACAAACTATGTTTATGAGCAACTCAATTAAAAGTAAGATTCAAAGTACTCAATATTAATGGTCAAGGTTAGTAGTTTTCACCACTCTATATGTTTTTCTTTAGTTGATTTGAATATTTGATTTAATTGGATTGCAAATACTTTTCATATAAATTAAGTAGTTATATAGACAAATTATTTATGTAGTTTAGGTTGTATATATACTCTCAATTTTAAATTTTGGAAAATAGCTTTTCTTACATTATAACCTGACTTTAAGGAAATTATTGTTTTGTTTATTCCATTCTATTGTTAGAACATTGATCAATAAAAGTTTCCAAGAAGCACTCCATATTATTAATTCTATCGTTAGAGGGTATGTATATTTCAAGATTAAATAAATCAATAAAGATTTTAATTTCAATTAAATTTTTCCTGGATATACAATAAAAGAATATATTCCAAGAAGCACCTACGAGTTATCATATTATCAATAACTACAATAGTCATTACAACATTGCTTTTGGACTCAACATGCCGTTTAGTTACTACAAGATTTGAAGGTTTTTATAATTAAGTTAGCTTTGGGATTAAATAAATAACAATTGATATTTTGTATTTATTGTAGTTGACAATGCCTTTGATTTTAATTTCAATTAAATTTTTCCTGACAATATGTTATTCATCATAGATTGACATTCGGAATCTAAGGTACTTCTTATGCTTCAATTACATCATTGTGTATAGAAACTTCTCCATATGAGTGTTACCTTGTCGCTGTTAAGCTTAAAGTGCCACATATTATATTTACATATAATTTTTTAGCAATGTTACTGAATAGTTATACTTTCATATATCTGTGTAAAGCTTTGGAATTATATTACAATAATGATAGATAGTAATTAAACAAATAATGATGTATGTATAAATTGCGTCCAAATTTAAGGTGAAACGTGTACGCAGAGCTTTTTGGTGCATTTTATTCGGATATTAAAAAGTGGGATGAGATTATTAATATCACTTTTTTTATAATACCTTATTTGATTCGCACAAATGTGCTGGGATTACTAATACCGATACTAACTTAATACCTCTATTTGTGGTATAATTTAATACCAGGGGAGATGTGGTATTGTTTATCCATGATTAAGAAAAAAGAACCATATATTTTCAAAAATGCCATTACTACTATAATATTTTTAAAAATATAATACCGTATACGAGTTACAGAACCAAATATAGTATTAACATTAGCATGAGACATCCTAGTATTAATACTGCATGAATCAAATAGGGTATTAGTATTAAATTAATACCATAATTAATAGTCCAGTATTATTAATACTTGTATTATTAATCCCATTGACCTTAATACCTGAATCAAACGAGACTTTAGACTATACTATTAGGTTGTCTTTAAAAAGCGATCAAGCTTAACATAGATCTTTAATTTTTGATGGTGGGAATAATATTTTTTTAGTTTCTTTCGGTTCCTTTTTAAACTTGAAGGGCTATAGGTTTAACTCTCTCCTTTTCATTATTAGCTTCTATTCAAAAAAAATTGCTTATTTATTATGAGGTGTTTGCTTACTATATATGTTTAAAGAAATGTTTCTGCGTTTTAGTATATTGCAAAACTATAACACAAAATAAGAACATAATTCGTGAATAGACCTTTAAAAGTTTATGATACGTGTTCTTTTCCTCTTTATGTTTATGCAGACGATGCACTAACATAATATTTTGCACAGAGGTGGCTTTACCATAAAGTAAGTTAGGTAATTGTCTAAGGCTTCAATTGAGAAAAGGGCCCCCATTTGAAGATATTTACTATATGTATATATATATATAAATATTAGTTTATTCAAACTTTTTTTTTTATATTTATATAGTGCATTTATGCAAAATTAAAATTTGATAAATACTTTAAGAGCTCATTTTATTTTTATCTTGTAGTACCATAATTTCTCTTTAGCTGTCTCTGTCTCCGGCTTTGCATTCCTTTGCCACTACATTATGTATCTGCATTCAAATTTCAACTTATTTGACATTTATGAATGAAGCAATTACACAGGTTCATGTTATTTGTTGAGACTTTTAAGACACTTAACAAAACTATTCAATGTTTGGTTGTCTAGTTTCTTTGAAAAATTGAATTGCTTGACAATTGACTTGGCAATAGAAAATTTTGATACAGAAATAATATAATGGCGAATTTAACACTACATCCGTGTATTTCACGGATTGCTAACTAGTCATAAGTGAAAGGGTATTATGGTAATTTGGTTCCTTGAAACTATCGCTCGAAAAGGACAAGTGCAAACTTTAATAAGTGAAAAAGAAAAAGGAGAAATGCATGCATGACACCTTAATATATCAAAATATAAAAAATAAAATAGAGAAGTCAAGTGCCAAACGTAGATTTGTCAGCCTTCCACTGACAACCACTGCACATGTACAATTACTATTTTCTCCCCTCGTCTCTCTCTCTCTCTATCATCACCCGTCCAATCACAATGACAGATCAACGGTTCATATACACCCTCATCATAAAGTATCACCTGATTTATTTAGTGATTTACTATAACCACGCCCTTAGGCCATCTCCAATGATAGTTTTTATCAAATTGTTTTATCAAAAAATTATACGAGTGTCTTACATTCATATTAAATTAAAAAAAAATTTATATGAATTTGGCACACTCGTATGAATTATTTCTTTCTTTTTAAAAAAAATAAATACCCCATACGAACGTGGCAGTCTCGTATGGTTTTTTCATGATTATATATATATATATATATAAATGTTTTATAAGCTATACGGTTATAGGTGAATCGTATGTTTTTTATAATTTTTTTTTCTTTTAAACCCCATACGAGTGTGGGAGCCTTGTATCTTTTAATTTTTTTAAGCAAAAAATTTATACGGGTGAAGCATTTTTATATGACTTTTTTTTTTTTTTTTTTACCATTTTTATTGTGTTCTGCTTTAAAACTTAAGAAACTATATAATAAATTTGGCCTAAATTTTAAGCATTCCGATGTGGATGCTCTAAGATGTATATATAATAATAAATATAAGATTTATCAGGTTTCTTATACATTTTAGTTATGCGTTTAATGTGAAACTCATAACTGAAATGTTTTTTTGGTGCCAAAGCATTACTCAAATGCTTGGGACAGGCTGTATCCCCTATATATATATATATATATATATTCTCTCTTATATAATTTTACTTTTATCTTTTTTTATATTCTTTGTCTTAAAATATAATACAATATTTATTTTACCTCTTTTTTGTCATATTAACATTATACCACTATTTCTATATCAAAGTAAGTAAAACAAATAAACCATACTTATTAGTGTAATTTTATTTTTATTCGCGATATTTTACAGTTAATATGTGTTACCCACTAATTTTAACCACGACCTAGGATAAACTTAAAAAAAGTTAGGGACTTATTGGTTTATAAGTAATATTTTTTCTAATTTAATTGTAGAATATCCACCAAACTAATCAATGTATCCACCTTAATAGAAAATGGTAATTTAAGTATAAAAATTAATATTAACATAAATAAAGACTAGGAAGCCATTTTTATTGATAATATAAAGATGTACTTGTATGAAATATAAGTGTAATATAAAAACATAAAATATACATTGATAAAAAATTAAAAATTAATGACAGATAAAACACATTCTTATACTTGAAAAGTGATATATTGTTCTATTAGTAAAAACCATTTGTTATTTATTTTTATTTTATCTAATCTTCATATAAATTTATTTATTTTTATTGTCAGGTCATTTAATTCTTTTTTTATTTTTATTTTTTAAATATAAAAAGTATTTTACTATTATTATACTTGAAAAGTAATGTATATACATATATTTTTTTGATAACAAAGAATCACTCTGAGCCTATGCCCTCAGGACCTAATCCAATCGTATAAGTCCAAACCCCACAAAGCAGATTCTCATCTTATCAAACATTTAAATTTAAGACTCGTGCATGTCAACTTTTGAGAATCGACCCGCTGAACCAAATTATTTTTTATTATTAAAATAATGTATATTTATAAAAAATAATTTTGGGGCCCTTATTATTGTACTATTAACTTCAATAATAACTATCCTACTATGATTAGGGGAAGAAAGTTCCCGCAAAGGGCACAAAAGGAATCTTTGGAAATACTAGTTGAAGAATGGAGGGTAGCAATTTATAGGAGCGCGTGTAATATAGTTGGTCTAGGGCCGGCGGAAAATTTAGTCACGAACCGAGTCAAAGCCTATAAACGGCAATATCTTAATTCTGCGGCAACTCACGGTTTTGGGCATTAGCTTTTGAGGTGGGTAGGTGGTAATTCCCTTACTCGCTTTCTTGGCGCGTCCCTTAACTCTCCCTACATGTTATTTTATTTCGTTGTATTTAATATTTTTTCCCTTAAAAGATAGCGGGGACCCCCTTTTTATTGGATTTCAAAATAAAAATAAAAATAGATGCATAAATTTAATGTATTAATTAAATTTTATACAAAATCTAAAGTTTAAAAAATATATGTTATAATGTTATTTTTCTTTGTATAACTAAAATAACCATTGAAATGGAAGGTACGCTAGATATATTTTATGTATAAAAAACATTTCAATAAAACTTATTTTATAGATCTTAAAAATTATCTTTTCAATATCATTTTTTTTTCATTCAAATTTAATTTTTTTTTAGTAAACATTATTATATTTTAAAGTTTTCTAAATATACTTTTAAATTGATTAAATTGACATGTTAGTATTTAGATGTGTATTTTGTGTATTTATTTACACAAAACTCAATAACTCACTTTTACATAAATATTAGAGATGTTTTGATAGTAATTACTTATGGGATATAATATGTTGGCGTAACATAGTCTTAAAATACTTAGGGGTTGTTTGGTAGATGTTTTGAGTTGAGTTTTTTAAAATATGGTGTTTGATAGAATTTAGAAGTATGTTGAAAAGTGGATTTGGTTTTTTTTTTTTTGAGTTTTTTTCAACCAACTAAAAATCTCATAATTTTTTTAAAAAAAATAGTCAAAATGGATCTTATTTTATAGATCTCGACGAGTATGTTTTAAATATATGTTTTTTATTTAATTTTGATTTGTGAATTTAAAATTATGGAATTTTAAAAGTTTTTTTAGAGATAGAAAGTAAAATTAAGGTTTTTTATGAAGTGTAAACGTAGAGTTGATTTTGAGTTGAATTTTTAAAATTTGGGGGAAAAAAAAAGAGAGCCACCAAACAGGGGCTTAATATGTGTGAGCGAATTTAATTACTATTGAGGAATCTCCTAAATATAATTATAATAATGAGGAATCAACATGTCTCTATGTATCAATTGGTACTAATTGAAGTAATTTGAATTACTTCCTTTACTTATTTTTGTAAATTCTCCCCTTCTCTCTTAGGAATCCGATTAATTATAAATATATTAGCTTTAAAAATTATTAAAAATTGTCGAATGTATGTAAAATTTGATGAATATGACAGAAGTCGATAAAAAACCATCGATTAATCTAATGTTGCATGTTATAAAAGTGATTCGTATGTCAATTTTCAAACTTTTGTTTTTTGAAAATTAGAAATTGAAAAACCTCATCACTAATATACATAAGCACATTACGTTACATATGGCATTTTTTTGTAGAACAACGTATATAAGGTCCTAGCAAGATTAACCATAATAACTTAAGGTAAAGTCAAGGGAAATTAAGGGGACATCAAATGTAGACACCTGAACACCTGAACACTTTGACACAAACGGCAACTAAACAAAGCATTTTTACAGATTTACACGAATGTCTGCTTGCTTTTATCCAATTGGGTACCACATTGTACACGAATGTACATACATATGTTCAAATATTTATCAATTTTACCGTGTACAGTTAAGACAGGTACAAAAAAAACTATAAACAAGTTATTCTTTATTAAAAAAAGTCCAATAAAATAAGATAGGTTAATAAGGGCAATAGAGTGAGGGTGAATAATGACAAAAATGGCAAACATGTCATAGCAAAAGTTGTCTTGTGTTTTGGTTAGAAATGAGAATTGGTATAGTAAAAATAAAACCAAAACTAATCAAAACCAATCCTATAAAAATTGATTTTGTTTCACATATTCAAATACCAAAACTGAAAATATTGTATTTCTTTGGGTCGGTTTTGTTTTTAATATTTTAAAAAGCGAAATTCTAAACCAAAAAAAACCAAAATTTAGAATATTGAACCAAAAATACTAAAATTAAGGATAAATAATGGATTAAACTATATTAAATCGACTATATTATTATTATTATTATTATTATTGTAAAATATCTTTGACTTTATATATTATGTGTATAATTTTATTTTATTTTTATAAAATGTTATATGTGATAATATAAATAAATTTATCTAAAGAGATGCACAAGATATTATAAGTTTATCAATATACTTATAGCCTAATTCTTAAAATTTGTATCTCGTTGGTTCAAAATTTTGTTTATTTTGACATTTTTATGTCAGTGAAATTATTAAAATACATATGTAAAGATGTGGAATAATATAATCGTATTTCTTGTATTGAGAAAAAATATGTGCTAAAAATAAAATTAACTATATATACCAAAAAACCAAAATAGGTAAATACTGAATATATATCTAATAATATTGAAAATAAAAATACCAAAAATTATGAAAAACCGCATGGTATGGTTTTAGTTTTGTGATTTGAAAAATCAAAATCAAAATCGAAAATACTAAAAAACTTAATTATCGAACATTATGGTTTTGGTTTTGATATAAGCTGATTACTGAATCAGACTGACCAATTATGACAGCTAGTTTTGGAAAATAATTACAAAATGTACAAATTTTTGGTAAATATTTTATAGACAATGCCATGCTTGTAATTATTTGTTATCTCATTGCCCTCTTTGTAATTTTCTCTTAATACTTGCACTCTCAATTTTTTTCCCACTATTTTAAAAATATTAAAATTAACCTTCCAACATTTTAATTTGTTAACCGTTAAGATTAAAACTCACTCTTGGCTATTGAGAGATTTTGAGTTTAAATCTTGTATCGATATAACATTTTAATTTGTTTTTATTTTTGTTATACACCATTTTAAAACAATATCACCTTGTATCACATGAATTACACACTAATTTTTTTTTAAAACAATTTAATTCATGTCGGCCTTAAAAAAGCACAGTTATTGAGATCAATTCTAAAATAACCTTTACAACAATCTAAAATTATGCCATGCTAAACGTGTGTGAGCCACAAGTTTTTCTTTTTGCCATTTCTAGTAAGAAAGTGAAAATTACTTTGCTTCCATCGAAGAACATTCCGAATTATTTATTTAACGCTCCAGTCCCATTTAGTCAAAAGACATAATTACCCCTACATCAGCCGACCTGTCAATTCCAGCGTATGGGCACAACAATTACTTGTACTTTCTCTCTCTCTCTCTCTCTCTCTCTACAATACAATATATAATAATTATAAATTAGATAGATAGATAGATTATATCTATATCTATACATTCAAACTGTCCGCGACACTCACGCTCTCACAGTTCGAGTAGTTTCGATTCCAAAACTAAACCCTAGAATTCAGTCACAGAGACTGAATTATCAAAGCAAAAAAAACTTTCTGAAATTATAAACCCTAGAAATTCGGTGTTAATGGCGTCGTCGAAGGTGATGGCGTCTACATCACCGACCAATCCGGATCTGCCACGTATATCTGACCTACAAACCGATCAGAGCAAGAATTTTGGGTCTATTGGGTCTATGAACATGGACGAGCTGCTCAAGAACATCTATTCCGATCCGGAGCCTTTTCCGGCCGATGCGGTCGCCGCCGGTAATGGCTCCGTCGATGGGAGTTTCTCGCTGCCGAAGAATGTCGGCAACAAGTCCGTCGACGAGGTCTGGAACGATATCGTCGCCGGAGGTAGCCGAGATCATGCGCCGGCTCCGGGGATGACGCTGGAGGATTTTCTGACGAAGGCCGGGGCTGTTAGGGAGGAGGAAGTGAGGATGACGGAGATTCCGCCGGCGCCGGCGGGGTTTGGGGTTGATCCGATGGTGAATGCTTCTCAATTTCACGCTACTCCGGGGTTCTGTGTTGAATCGGTGGGATTTGGGAATGAAAATGTTTCTGTTGTACCGGCCTCCGGCGGCGGAGTTGGTGGGAGGGGGAAGAGGAGGGTGGTGGAGGAGCCGCCGGTGGATAAGGCGACGCAGCAGAAACAGAGAAGGATGATTAAGAACAGAGAGTCGGCGGCAAGATCAAGGGAGAGGAAACAGGTTTTGATAGGAGATTTGTTTGGATTGAGTTAAATTGGTTTGATTATTATTTGTTTGTTTGGTGTGAAATTGATCAATGAATGTTTAAATTATAGGCTTACACTATTGAATTGGAGTCTTTGGTGACTCAATTGGAGGAAGAAAATGCAAGGCTTTTGAAGGAAGAGGTATGTTTTGTGGGAAATTTTGGTTAAACTTCTTATAAATGGTTGATTTTTTCTTGGTTTTGTAACTTTTATTTATGTTTATGCATGCCAATTTGAGAGAAACGGATCCTATCAAATCATTATAATATTAGAATCTGAATTTTTTTTATTTTTTTGGGGCAGTGACTGATCTTTGTTTGTTGTTGGTAAAAGAATGGTTTTGATATCTGATGAACTAGTAAACTGGTGCCGAAAGGCAAACTTCGATTAGATTTCCCTCATTTCTGTCATTTGGCTTTCCCCCTTTTATATTTTGAAATTCCAGAGCAATTCAAGACACACAAGGACCACAGAAAGTTAGTACACAAATGCACTTAAGTGGTGAAGACCTGTAGCCTACCTGCAAGTAGTTGAAATGATTTAGTCATTGATCAATTCGCTAAATGATAATCATTCTGGGTGCCAACTTTATGTGTACTTTTCCGTCGAGTATGTATTTGGGTGTCCTTAAATTTGAGTGGCCCCTTCACAATTTCATTACCGATATTTTGCTTAGTCAATGGGATTATAATGTTGGAGCAATCATATTAAATGATGCCATTAAAGAGACTTTCTTTATCTTAATCTGGTCCCTTTCTATTTGACAATGAGATTATAATTCAAGATTTCAAGTGTCATCTTAAGATGGTTACTTTCTTGACGGACCCGACCCACTTGGTGATTTTTTAATTTTTTTTATATTGTTCGCAATATAATGTTGTGAAAAAAAGTATATTTGTGCCCTTAAGCGCATTTTTTACACATATTCACCCATTAATACATGTGCTCACTATTTGCATTCGTCACTCATTCGGATCCCTTATCGACTTGATCCCTCCATGTGTGTGAATTGGTTGTCCGAATCTCTAGCTGTCGGCTTCATTTGTTGTCCAAGGTTGCTATCTTGATTTGATGTTTTGCACTTTTGGTTTGCTGGTTTATTGTTAAGATAGAATTTGAAACTGAAATATTTTTCTCTCTGATTGTCATTTTATTTTGCCCATCATTCTTGTTAACCATGATATTCATTACGGTTCCTTCTCCTAACAGCTTAAGCTTTTGGGAGAGATGGTTTCTAACATGGTATCAGAGGTTGTATTTCTAGGAGGTCCAAGGTTCAAGCCTTGGCACCTCCATTCCCCATTTCTTAATCCGAAATCCGAAATTAACCATGATATTCATTACGGTTCTTTCTCCTAACAGCTTAAGCTTTTGGGAGAGATGGTTTCTAACGATTCTCTTTAACTCTGGTTTAATGCATGACTTTCTTTTTTTCTTCTTTGTCAAGTGAAACATTTATGATTTATGTATGTACGATTGGTAATTAATATGTAAGATCAAATTGCTCACCAACAACTTCACCTTTATTTCTTGCAATAAGACTTAACGTAGTATTTCTTAATACACAATCTAAATCTGTTTAAAGTTTCTAAAGAATTAAATTTTAAATGCAGGCTGAGGAGATCAAGGAGAGGTTTAAAGAGGTATGTTTTACAACTTATGCAGTTTATGGTTTACTGCGTACATGTGCTTTGTAGAGAGATTGAACAGAGTAGATTTTGTTTTCTTTCTGTTTTTGTTCCTACTTCCGGACGTTCTCTATCAATTCGTATTTGTGTTGTGTGTGTTAGTGATAGATGTCCTCCTTTGGTCATATTTGTAAACATGTCAAATATGTCTCTAAGAATGTACAAAAAAAAGAAGAGCATCTCTAAGATGCAATTGGCTGTGTACATTATGGGAATATGAAACACTAGAATGCAAATGATTAGTGTTTAAGTACAATTTAACATCATAATATTAGCAATGGCTTTGGATTCTTATAAGGTGGCTTACATAGAAAGAATTAAGTATTAAAGTTCCATGAAGTTGTTTTACATGAAAATTCTCTTCCATGGGATATAGAATCTTAGGGTGGAGGTGATTTCAATTACATGGAAAATGAGAAAATTTGGCTAAAATAAGTTGGACCATTGAAATTGGTTCTAGAGAAATATGCAAGGCAATACTGTTAGAGATGGAAAATATGATATTTGGATTATTTTCTGTGGAAAAGAAGTGCAATCAAACACATCCTTCATATTGTGTTGTCCATGGTTTACTGACACTACCCTTTTGGATTAGAATCCAAGGTGGCAACATAAGTTCAAATACAGAGTTTTAAGAATTTTATTTCTCAACTTACATTTAAATATATTTTTAGGGCCTTTCTTTTAGATTTGACTTAAGTGTTGAATTAGAAATTAGAGGTTTTAGTGCTTGTATGATATGCACTGATAAATTACAGGAGGGCATTTATCAACTAAAACACTGATGCTTTCAATCATAGCACAAAAAGTTGGGTTTCTTGTGTGTACTGTTTTGCTCATAAAGACTAAATGCACATGTACAGTTTTGATTTGTGTTCCGTTTGATCTGTCGCTAGCAATAACATTATGTCTATAAATCCACCTTAGATAATTGATAAACTCAGGTAACTAATATAACTTACGTGTAAGATGTCTTAGATAATTGATAAACTCAGGTAACTAGTATGACTTACGTGTAAGATGCATAAAAGCTAAATCATGTAGGAAGGAAAATAAATCCAGAAGATGGGATGTTCCAAAATTTATGTTAAGTACGTAAGTGTACCCAAGGAACTGAAATGGTACAACTGGCATGTGCTCATTGACCAAGATGGAATATGACACCCGGTTTTATCTTATTAATATAAGTTCTTTGTTTCTGATAAAAAAAAACTAAATCATGTAGGAAGGAAAATAAATCCAGAAGACGGGATGTTCCAAAATTTATGTTAAGTACGTAAGTGTACCCAAGGAACTGAAATGGTACAACTGGCACGAAATGAAATGCTCATTGACCAAGATGGAATATGACACCCGGTTTTATCTTATTAATATAAGTTCTTTGTTTCTGGTCAAAAAAAAAAAGGATGGAATATGACACCCATCTTCCCTTTTTGTTACCGATGCATATACATAATTGCATTTATAGCTATTAGATATGATTTCTTGCTATTAGGTTTTCTATTGTGCTGGCTCATATTTACATTAGCTTCATGTAATAGATTTGAGTAATTTGATGTATTAATTTAATTCCTTGCATATTAAAATAAGTCTTGCATCAAATGATATACCCTTTTTGAGAAAATACCTTGTAATTTAAACTATGCTCATGTTAATAACTTCATGAGAGCTCATAAATGGAAGAATCAAGCCCCCAACAAACACCTGAAAGGCGCAAATGCCCATGCAAAGCTTTGGGTCCAAGCCTGCATGGTTTGCTTTTCCTCAAAAGGTCTGTTATTAGGAAGGAACTAGTGACCACACATATATAGCATATTACTTCACTTAACCTAGGCAATGTGGGATGAATACCCAGTGTATATCTTGCCCGTAGCTACTACCTAATGTAGCCACACCGGGGCACATAAATCAGCCATATGCCAGTGAGGACATTGGGCCTTGAGGGTGTGGATGTAACGACCCTAGTTTTGTTGGGCTGCTTTGTGTTTGGTGTGGCTGCAAGGTGTTGGCAAGCTAAACACAATGGGTTTGGTGGTTATGATTAGGCATGATACTAGAACATACCACCTCTAGGTTTAATCCTAGGTTCCATCATCCTGAGATTTGAGTTTGCAAGCTTATGATTCAGCCCATTCTGAAGCTGAAATCATTTCTTTTGTGGTGGCTATGATTGAATCTTTTTATTCTTATTCATTAAATACGTTCTTCATTTCTAATATACATTTAGGCCTCGTCCGGTTGGCAGTAATCGAGGATGGGAATGGCTATTTCATTCCTACGTTTGATTGTTAAGTTACTGTTGAATTTAAGATTCAGTAATCCCATTACAATGGGATATAGATTCCCAACTTTGTTGGGCCTCTGAAGACCACCACCAACGTGGTATTTTGATTCCCATCAACTTGTTATTGAATTAATCTCCTTATATTATTTTATTTTCAATATTTGGTGCAACTACAATATTGGTATATATTTCTTTATTATTTTTTTATACAGTATATATTTCATTCTTTAAAAATAGTAGATTAGAATAATAATTTTTTTGACATAAATAATTATTAAGCCTTTTTATTCTGTTTGACTTTATATGATACCAAATAATTTAAAAAATATATATATAACAACAACAAATTATTTCATATGATAAAAACTAAATGATTTCTTATTAAAAACTAAAATTAGTAGTTTTAGCAATATCAATATTGTGAATTTTCAACCAAATATAGAAAATTTTGAAAATAATTAAAATTTTGTTAAGTACATCGTTGACAACAATTATCAATTTATTTTTTATAGTATCATAAAATTTAAAAATGATAAAATAATGAATTACTTCTATATGATAAAAACTATGTTGTTTCTTTTGAAAAATGAAATATTAACAATATGAAAATATTTGTGTTGAATTATAATTCCTCAAACTAACCAAACACGCTAAATTAGAATTCTTGGTAATCTATATGATGGGTACTCATTATTGGGAATGAAAAAACCATTCCTATTTCTGAATACCATAATCCAAAGGATGCTTATGTTAAAGATATGAGTATAAACAATGTTCAATATTTTAACTCTTTCGTGTTCTCTGTGTACTTGGAAACAGCTTTTTGTTTGAGGTTCAACCATTTTGAATCAATTACATTAAATACAAAAACCTGTTGATCCACACGAATCACTAAAGTATTTAACCTTTTTTTTTCTCCCTAACCATGGCATTTGAAAAGGTGCGTTGAGGCGAAAATTCAAGAAAAGAGCTGAGTTTTCAAATAGCATTAACTACAGATTTTATAAAACTTTTCTGTTGTGGTTTTATTTGACAATGCAGCTGATGAAGAACCTGATACCAGTTGTGGAGGAGCGAAGACCTGCCCGAGCTCTTCGGAGAACACATTCCATGTGATTGGAGTTGGGGTTACTTGGTTTATGGACCCACCTAATGGTAAAAAGATGGGAGAAATTGGTTACTCTGTTTAATCAACTTTAATATAAACCAGGGAGAATGAAAGAAATATATTCTCATGTAGAGAGGGAGGATGATCAATATATATTTAAGCCGGTTTGCTGTTTATAGGAGAGGAGCATTTGATGTTCGTTGTAGAGAGACAGAAGACGCCAATGAAGCCGTTCTCATTAGAATTGAAGAACTTAGATGTGGTTTCATCGAGTAGCTTTGTGACAGATTCATACTTGGGTTTGGTAGTTAATGTGCATGCGTGTGAGAGAGATACTGTTTTATGTATAGTTTCCAACATAATGCTTGCGTTGAACCTGGACTAATTTATACTAATCTTTACATTAGTTAATGGGCTAGTCTGTGTTTTTGTTTTGGTTCCAGATGAAATACTCTTGCTTTTGTGGGAAATGAAATGTAGAAATGTGTATGCGTTTTCAGTTTGGTTGAAGTTTTCACTGCGCTCTATAATTTTACAGTTTTAAACGAATTAGTGGATAAGTTTCCACCCGAACCGGATATTCCGAGCTTGAGTTCCTCAAGCTACAGATGCAATATTTAGGGAGCTTCCCAAGCATGTTTAGCATATGGCATTGTTAACACTTGAGAAACACTGGAAGGTGGCCAAATAATAATGTGTCTAGTTTTATGGTACCCAAGAATATTTGAAGACCTTATTTGTCTTCCACATGTTCGAAATGATTGGTTTGTTTTACGTATTATCTTTGTTTTAAATTAAGAATCTATTTAAAATAGACTAATTTAAACCAAAACGATTGAAAGCAAAACTAACTTGGTCAAAAGGGTAAATTCTCTTTGTTATTGGGATAAAATGTAAGGTGTTCATATTGCCAATGCAATATTCTCTTTTTCAAAGCATAGAACTGTTTTGAAAAATTATACTCTATGTTTCTAAAGTTTTACATCGCTTTTGCAATAGAGATAATTGCTTTAACAAATATGCCATCAAACATATACTTGAAATAATAGTCTAAATGCACATCACTTAATAAGGAGTACATAACAGTTTAGTTGCTGCTACAGAGTCACTTTTAAAGAGTATCTTCGCGCAAAATCGATCATTAACTAATATTAATATTTTTTATTGTAATATTTGATACGACGAGACCAGAAACAAAACTCATACTTTGATATGTTCTTAAAAAAGAAAGTGGAAATTGATATTATTAAGTTGAGAGGAGTATCTAAAATCCATCTAAAAGAGATACCACAAATCAGTCGGAAAGTCGATGCGCTGTGAAGTGAAGATACTGAATTGAAGACAGAATCTAAAAATTAAAGGTTGTTAAATAGTAGTTTACAGAAGAGGTGAGCAGCATTATCTGAACACAGCCACAGTTACAATTGAGTTCATAACAAACACAATAACATCAATATTCTCCTATTCTAATCACAACAAATAGGAGAAAGAAAATAAAAAAAGAAACCACTGCTATTTGATCCTTTTACCCATATCTTCTTTTCACCCCTACTGTTAATTTTTTTACCCCTTCTATATATAAAACCCGTCTTCTATTCACAAGCCAATTTGGTGTCAAAGCTGCTCAAGCAGATAGCAAAAGCCTGAAAAGCTGAGAGCGGATACCGATAATCCATTGTAAACATATCCTTCCCAACCTTCCCAAACTGCAGTATCACCTTATCGTGCTCCGGTGGCGGTGGCGGTGCTGCCGCCTGTGAAGGCGGCACCGCAGCTGGAGCTCCGGTCACCAGTGGCATTGCCGCCACCAGCTGGAAGTTCTTGACAGAAGCCACTGTAACCCGCCCTCGAAAATTCAAACACCAACACTGCAACTGCTCATGCCATCTCGGGGACTTGTTCTTGAGAACCAATGGCCTAGATTTACCGTCCTCGTCCCCAACCCCGGTAATCGATGATATGCCGGCTTCAGAGAAACGAGAGCTGTTGAACTCAATTGTGTGGTCGAGTGAGTTTGAGAAGGATATGCTTCGGAATGAGTCCTCGAGGGAACGGGGGAGCAGGTCAACCGGTTGACCAGGGACTGTGCCGGCAGGGTCGAGGGAGGATATGGGGATTGAGTGCATGATGCAGTTCATTCTGCGTGGACCACGTGTACCAAGCACGTTGAGCTCGTAAGAGATGCGGGCTATGTCATAGCTTCCACTGGGGACCTTTGGGGACACTTTCTTGGAGTAGAATCGGCGGCTTGACCGGCCCGGTGGGGTAATGTGGGCGCAGCTATGTGGGGGCTGTGTGTCGTAAATTATGAATTTTGTGCCGAGAAAATTTGACCTGAGGCAAGAATAATAGTTTAATGATTTAAGGATAAAGAAAACTTGTGTTTCTCTCAAGTAAGGGAATATAGCATAAATTAAATTAGTGAAAATACTATCATCAGCAAAACTGAGGAAACCCTGATCCAGATTGGGGCAGAAATTAGATACCAGTCACAAATTCAAGAGACACTATTTGATTTTCACTAGATAAGGAACACTAGTTTTAAAGTAATTGATGGTCAAGGACAATACCTATCTAAGTATCTAACAATCGTGGAATTTGGAACCTAGGATTTTAAGAACTGTGATCATAATTTGGAATAGGGGAAGAAATAAAAAGTTAAGGTGCGATTGATGAAAAGATGTTGGAAAAAGGTTGAAGACTTAAATTTATGAGAATTTGGAAAAAGAGGTGAGTGGTTTGGTAAGGTGTTCTATTACATTTTGGTTTTTTCATGGAATCAAATTCTTTGGGCAACGGGTAAATAAATTTGTTTCAATTGAAAAAGATGGAGCATCTTACCAAACCACTCACCTCCTTTTCCAAAATTATCATAAATTTAGTAGTGTTTTCAATCATTTTCTATCAAACGGACCCTTAGGGGTTGTTTGGTGGATGTTTTGAGTTGAGTTTTTAAAATACGGTGTTTGGTAGAATTTAGAAGTATGTTGAAAAGTGAATTTGGTTTTTGTTTGAGTTTTTTTCAACCAACTAAAAAATCTCATAAAAAAAATTCAAAAAATAGTCAAAATGGATCTTATTTTATAGATCTCGACGAGTATGTTTTAAATATATATTTTTTATTTAATTTTGATTTTTAAATTTAAAGTTATGGTGTTTTAAAAGTTTTTTTAGAGAGAGAAAGTAAAGTGAAATAAATTTTGGAAAGTGTAAAAGTAGAGTTGATTTTGAGTTGAGTTTTTAAAATTTGGGAAAAAAAACAAAAATAAAGAGATTAGTGTTCACAATTGTGCAGCTCATACAATTGCAACTTTTGAAGACAAACCAGTGAAAGGTACTCATCTATCCAAGAGTTAAAAGAGTCTACATTTGACTAAACCCCTTCAAGGATACAGTAATTTCAACATAGCCAATGGTTAGGAATAAAACAAGTTTACTATCATCAAATTTCATACATTGATTGTATGTCCACACAAGGAAACTGGACTCCCACTCCAGGACTTCTCGAAAAGGAGTAGGGGACTCTTAATTTGGGATAGAGGAAATATATGATGCCCTAATAAGCACAGGATTGTGATGTTCATTTGTCTGGGTCTAATTGCACAACCCATTAACGACTCCAACATGTTAAGATAAACCCTATCCTCTTGACTTTCCATGTTAAAGTTGAGTTACGTACATGAGGGATTTGAGGAGCTTCAAATTAGTTTCTAATAAAAATGACACCAAATGCCAAAGCAAATTTGTATGTAAATAAACGAATAAAGAATCTCTATTTTTGGTTACCTCAGCTTCCCAATATAGGTGTTGCTTGATCTTGAAATGTGATCAGCATCCATGGAGATAACATACTCTGTGGAAGTAGTTCTTCGAGTTCTTTTTGCAGATAGAAGGAACTTCCCATTTTCAACTAGCAGAGCTGAAATCACACACGTAAATAGACGAGTATATTCAGAATCCAGTTTCTTGGACATAATCAATGTAAAAGAAAAGTTACGGTAATAAACAAGTTTTGATCTTGACCATTGATTATGTCTATGTTTGACTTCTCAAACATAAACTCTTGATTTGGGACGGAGGGAGCACAAACACTTCACTAAATGGAGACATATCAAGTACACGAAATGGAATTTTCCATTTTCCAGTAGATTATTGTTAATGAAATTCAGCAATTGGAAAACCATGGAAATTGTGGAAAATTTTGGTTAAACTAGACTATTTGAAGCTTTGTCTCCTACATGTCAAACTTGATCAATGCTCTCTAGTAGGAAATGAAGGGAAAAAAAAAGAGGAAAGATTCTTTTTCTCCTCTTTGTTTAGGAGGATGGATGGAAATAGGGGGATACAATATGCATTATTTGTTATTCCTAGAGGAAGGCAAAGCAGACAATGTTGTACTAATTATACCCTTAGTCCAAAACATTTGTTTTTTTTACCATTTGCTTCAAAGGATACAGACGATAACTAAACAATATCAAACTCTATTTGTCTTTTCTTCCACCTTTCCACTCATTTTTAGGAGTATAAGTATGGGGTGGGACATGAAGGAATCAATATTTTTCTGTTCTCCTTCCTTCCATTTTTTCCTTGCTATATACCAAACAAATAAAAACAAATCTATCATTCCTCTTCCAACCCTCCACTCCCCTATTTTACCACACTTTTATGCAAGTTTACTAAATTCACATAAACCAAAGAATATTACACCTTGAATAGATCATCATGTTGATTATTAGCATACAACTCCTACACATTACAAACATGTGCATACCGAAAAGTTTGAACAAAATACTCACCCGGGCTTAGGCATAGAAAAAGGTGGTACGTCAAATTAGATTTATCCCTTTTGATGAAGCATTGAATAGTTCCATCGCGAGGTCCAGGCTGAAAAAAAGGCAACCGATAAGACTTTAGCATCTATTGTCCCAAAATAGCAATAAATAACTCATTCATCTACTATTCAATGCAAAATAAATTCCGGAAAAGCACCACACTTAAAGGATCCCGCTTAATCTTACAATTGAATGAGACTGAGTAATCATTTGGTTTGAGTTTTTGAGCTTTCCTGGAACATGAAAATGGTAATTTCACATACAAAATTTGAGCTTTGGCATATTGGGTTTCAAACTCTTCAAGAATACCATATGTGAATTGACCAACTTAGATTCCTGGAAAGCACAAAATCTTGAACCAAACGAACACTGATTTAGAAATAATACTTCGACTTGAGCCATTCATAACAAAAAAATTTACCCCGACAATCTTCTTTTTTATAAAAAATAGGTTTTCAACAGGATTTGAACCAACGCTAAAAGATCTTCCAACATACATCAAACCACAAGGCTACTTATCACTTTTGCTAACTAGCCTAACTATATTGTTCAAAATAAATGTGCACAAATTGCGCGCACAATGATAATCTAGTGTGCGTGTATATATATATGTTACCTGTTTTAGTGAAACCGGAAAAGTAAGCTTGCCACATAATTGTGGGCTTCTAACAATTTCCTTGCACATACTTCTCCACGACCGACAAACTGCCGAGCACGCAACGACATGCTTACGAGCAGGCCACGTGCTTTCACTCTCCTCAAGCCTCTTAATCACGTCAAAAAGTAGCTCCGGCGGGAGATTAGCCCAACGGCTGCTTTGAATTACAAGATGCTGCTCACTTGACGATTCATTAAACGAACCGTGCGATTTTCCCCTGTGATGACCGTGCAACCGCACATCGAAACTCCGCCTGGATAAGCTCCCAAAACTGTCTCTCACATCACGGACTATACTGCGGAACGACATTTAACACCAAAGTGATAGGGGGGTGTGTGACAGTAAAAACACACTCTTTCTATGTATATATCACTTGAAAAGTGTATTTGGCTGCAAAAGAAAAGGGTTAAATTAGATTCCGTATTTCTTTGACAAAGTATATTGCAAAGAACAAAGGAGATGGGAGAAAAGAGAAAAAGGCACCTAAAGAGAGAAAAGGAAAAGGGAAAAGTTAAGAGCAGAGTAGAGTAGAAAAAGAAAGCTTCACATGGGCCTTAAAGGTGGATTAAATTGCAAAGCTTTTTCTTGGACAAAACTTTTTTAGGTATTGAATACTAGCCTTAGTTCTTATGATCCCATTTTACTTTTTTGAGCATGCTTATGACCCCATTACGAGAAAGCGAAAAAAAGAACTCTCAAGTCTAGTTTTCACCAATTTCGTAATGGTTCAGATTTCTCTCTGAAATCTACATATACAAATCAAGAAAATAAAAACAGAAATATAGGGTTTCAGAAAATTCACCTAAAAACTCATAGTCTAATTCACCACTAAAATCTAAACTTAAGGTTAATTGGAAGGAGACAACAAACATAGCACTGCATAAGGTAAAAGAAATTTTCTACACCAAGGAAATTTTTTATTGACAAAAGACTGAAAGTTGTTAGAAAATTGAACTTTTCCATGGAAAAATATGCACACCCCTAAAGCTTCTCCATCACATAATTTCTCAAAAACTTACCTAACTTTCTATATTAACAAAAGATTATGAGAAACTGCAAGTAAACAAAACGTCAAACCCAATATCCAGAAAACAAATTAATCAACATATTGCCCTAATTTAGCAAAAGTAGAAGAATTAACCCAAAATATCTTGGGTCAATTTGGCCACAGAAACCCAAACAAGAGAGATTTCAATTTGGGTGAATATTCGACAAGAATTACATACATACAAACATATGTCTAAATCATCTAAAGGATTTGAAAGGTGAATGAAATGAGATCAGAGATCTATACCTCAGGCCAAGAAAGTCAACGAAGCCCTAGGTAAATTTATACGTACTTATGTTTGTATGTTGTTTGTATATTGGGAGAAATTTTTAGAGAAGTTTGACAAACAGAGGAAGCAGATCAGAGTAAAAAAAAGAAAGTGGGTCAGGTCAGTCTCTCTCTCTCAAAAAAAAAAAAAAACACTCCACTTTATCTAACATCCGGATTCAAAACCAACATTAAATGTAGCTCAACTAAACCCAGAGAAAAAGAAGAAACAAGTGCATGAATATTTTATTACCAACTAATTAATTAATTAAATATATATGAGTGAGCTGAGCAGAGCGAAGGGAAATAGAAAGGAAAATGGGAGTTTGACTTTTGGGTATTTTGAGAGTGGAATCAGAGAAAGAAGACATGTGAGTCTAGCTCTGACTAAATCCACAACTTCAACGGAAAATTTAGCAGAGGAAGAAAGAAAAGAAAATAGCCGACTTTGTTCTTTTCTACACAAATTCAGAATGAATTTTACCCCAAAATTACTACTTTGATAGTGAAGTTAAGTCAGTGTGAGTTTGTTGGAATGGCTTCTTGGGAAATTGATTCTTTATCGATCAACACTAGATTTCTGTATAAAGATTATTCGGACCAATCTAATACACAGGTGTTAAATATACTTTTTTTACTTGCACTCTTTTAACTTGTACTAGCTAACAAGCACTTGTGTGCGTTGTACGTAAATAAAAAAGATCATTTTAATCTAATTTAATTATATTATAATAATTAAACTAATTATAATTTTCTAGGATCAAAGACGTCAATCAATATTAAAATTCATACTACAAAATTAGCTTATTACTGTTTTTATTTACTATAATCTTAACAAAGCTAAAAGAGAGAGAAATTCAACCACCAAAACCAAAAATTCAAACTCACAATAACATATTTACAGAATCTAAATAATACAATATTATTTATATATATATATATTTGAAAGTACTTCTTGAGTAGGAGAAAGAAGAGAAAGATCATGTGGGTTATTATTGTTATAGGCGCCAATAACTTGTACTAATATTTGAGTCATAACTATTTGAACAACTTAATCTTAAATAGATTCTTGGGATTGGATTATTAACTCTAAATCTAGTTTAATGTGGCCTCTATTTTACATCTAATTTACTTATTATGAACTCTTGCAATTAGACTTTTAATGAAGAGTCCAAATTTAGTTTAATGTGGAATCTTAAAACAATCGCCTATCCAAAAAAGGGAAAACTTACTCTGAATCTATGATTGAATTTTTAATCAAGACTCCAAATTTAGTTTAATTTAGACTCTTAAAAGGGTTATGTTTGTTTATCTAAAATTCAGGCTGGAATTTTTTTTGTAAATCCACATGATTGTTTTAAACTCTAAGAGATTAAGAGACTCTTTAAAGCCACTTTAAAAATTGAAGAGCAACTTTTAGCTCTTCAAATCTTAAAAGTGAAGTTGGTTCTTCAACTCATTGAGAAATGTGAAAAGTAATATCATATATAGGTATCAAAAGGTCTACATCTTCTCTTTGCCAACTTTTGAAAATTAATTACTAAAATTTTAAAGTTTGCAGAGTCTCTTGAAGTAACAATTTTATATACAGCAAAAAGTTTGATTCAAATTGCCACATACAGGTCTACGTAGTATAATTTTGAAGTGTCCTTAAAATTCTAACAAAATCTCACTTATTAATGTTTAAAATAATTTAAACATAGTTTAAAGAGATAATGGGTTATAAGGTCTCGCTCCGTAATGTGTTATAACTCTAAGGACGGATTCATGTTTAATAAAGGGAAGTAGTACTAATTTCATAATTTGGTTTTATAATAAGGACACTTTTCATAATATTAATTTATTTTAAGGAAAATGATAAATGTTGATGGACAAAACTACCATACTATATCATTTATTCTAATTATACAAAAGACATATTATTCTCTCTTACATACACATAGTTTAGAGAGAGAAAACAAAAAACAAGAGAAAAGAGAAGTTGTCTCACCACCACCACCTTACTCTCCGATCGTATCTCCGAGAGGATCATCGTTCTCATCATCATCATCATCATCATCATCATCATCATCTTCTTCTTCTTCTTCTTCTTTTTTCTAGATCTGCAATCGTAAAATATATATAACTTTTGATCGAACCGTTGGATTTGACTGATTTTTGGATATGTTGTTCGGAAGACAAAGTTACTATTATTGCGCGAAAAATTAAGACGATCAGAAGTCGTTTTGCTATCGAAATCGATCAATTTTGACAGCCCAGCGGGATTTGAAAAAAAAATGATTGTAACTCTTTTTTTTTTATTTTTTTACGAACCCTACATCGATCCATATCTATATACATAAAAATAAATTGAGTGGATGTTGATCTCATCAATTTTGTTGTTCTCTATTTTGTAATGGTGCTAAAATTATTTTAGCACCTTCTAATTTGTTGTTCAAGTGGTGTTATCTTATGGTTGTTGTTCAGAAGGTGCTAAATGCATTTAGCACCTTCTGGTTGTTGTCTAGATGGTGCTAAATGCATGTAGCACCCTTTGGTTACTTTCCAGAGGGTGCTAAATGCATTTAGCACCTTCTGGTTGCTCTCTAGGGGGTGCTAAATGCATTTAGCACCTTTTGGTTGTGGCGCTAAATGCATTTAGCACCATATTGTTGCTGTCTAGCGGGTGCTAAATGCATTTAGCACCTTCTGGTTGCTGTCCAGCGGGTGCTAAATGTATTTAGCACCTTCTGGTTGTGGTGCTAAATGCATTTAGCACCCTCTGGTTGCTGTCCAGGGGGTGCTAAACGCATTTAGCACCTTCTAGTTGTTGTCCAGAGGGTGCTAAATGAATTTAGCACCTTTTGGTACCTTTTGGTTGTAGTGCTAAATTCATTTAGCACCCTCTGGTTGCTGTGCAGGGGGTGCTAAATGCATTTAGCACCTTCTGGTTGCTGTTGGTGTTATAATGAGACGATATTATAAGGAAGGGGTATTAGTGTCTTTTTTGTATAGTGTCCTTAATTTACACAGCTAATTTTTAAATGTCCTTTATAATTATATTATTATTATAATGAGCCCTTATACCTAATTGCCTCTAATTTAAATATGAGAATCCCTTAACAAAAGAAAACAGAAAAATAAAAAAAATAAAAAACACAAAATTCACTGCTAAACCCTGTACACACAAAGCCCGGCCCCCACGGCCCCCATCACACACCCCCCAATTGGACTAAAAGATGAAGGAAGACCACAAACTGATTTGGTAAAACATAGAATTCCCACTCAAAACTCCAACTAAATATAAGAAACTTAAAATGATGGAATTTAGTATTTTTAAAAAGCTTAAAAACTCCAACTAAATGGGCCTAATTTTCTGTTTATGATATTAATCCATGTCATAATTATAACATGAAGCGGTAAGTTGTATTATTAACTATTTATTATATTGAAATTAGTGTTTTTTTAAAAAATAAAATTAAAAGCCAAGATAAACAAAACTTTTCACAATCTAAAAACTTGAATCATTAGTGATACATATATAACATAATAGAAGAAATCACAATATCAAAAACATAATGATACATAATAGAAGAAAGCACCTAAAGAAAATGATAAGAATTACCTCTACAGGAGAATCCAATTGATCACAAATACATTTGGAGAAATTAATCATATCCTTTAAGATTTTATAATGTACTTAAGCACGTAAATTAATCCTTTGACCGTTGAATGAGTTTGGGTATGGAAAATTGGGGTTTGTGTTTTTGAGTACGTGGGTGTAAGAATGTGAGAAATGTTTTGGATTAAGTGGTATTAGATCCATATTGAGATAAGCCTTGGCCCCATCTCAATTTCTCAATCGAGTAGGACTAAAAGAAGGCGGGCGCACGTGGCAAACATTGACAGGCATATTGCAAGGTCCATTTCTATTCCCTATTAAGCAGTAGTCATGTAGTCATACTACGCAATAAGCATATTACAATGTCTGTTATCCAAACTTCTTAATTTTATAAAGGTATCAAACACTTAATATAACTGTTTCACAAAAATAAATTCCGTAATATATATTATGACAGTCATATTACTTATTATTTTTTAAAAAATTCAAATATGTAATATGTGGAATATGTGTACACTATAAGTTTGAATTTGTTAAGGATAATGTAATATGTGGAATATGTGTACACTATAAGTTTGAATTTGTTAAGGATAATGTAATATGTGGAATATGTGTACACTATAAGTTTGAATTTGTTAAGAATAATACACAAAAATCTTTAATAATGTTAGCTCTAATTTATTTGACTTAAAGTTTGAAATTAATTTCAAAATTTTAAAAAGTGGATATAGTTATCTTAATTTTTGTTAGTTTAGATTTTAAAAGTGATTTAATTTTAACGAAATGAAAAAAAAGGGTAAATTTGAAAAAATGCAGAATAAATAAGATATATATAAAATCAATTATTAAAACAAATTAGTAATTATCCAAAATATTGAGCCAATAACTAATTAATCAAACGAAGTGGGTTAAATACAAATCAATTCAAAAATCATAGGCCAAACACAAAAAACCCCAATTTACTATTAGTTGATGGATGGTACCAATTATGACTTTTTCATTTTGTTAATTTTTAAGGATCGTCCACCAATTTAAATTTTATAATTTATTTTTTTTTGAATTATTATCAACTCAATTAACAACAATTTTAGGCTCAGAGTTGAGTTTATTATTGTCCCTAGGCAGTTCAGAGTAGCCATGCTTATTTTTCTCATTATTATTAAATTATTTCATAGTGAGAATTACTTATTTAAAGTGTCTTAATCTTATTTTCCACCATCTTTGACTTAATTTTGCAAAGACCCGTCTCAAATTTGAGTCTAAAAATTTAGATGAACCATTAAGCTTTTGAGAAGTCAACTATGGCCTGCTCTTCTTGTCACAAAAATCATATATTTTAAATATACTTATCAAGAGTTATAAATCAAGATTCATTGTGAGTATAAAATTATATATAAAAAAAGTAAAGGGAAGAAATATAAAATTATTATAAAATAATATTTAACATGTATTAATATTTTATTATTTATTTCAAAATTTACGCAAAAATTTACAAAAACACTATTAAAGTATATTTTTTTATAAAATTTTAAATTTTATATAAAAATTAATTGACACATAAGATTTACATTAAATTTTTTACACAACTATTAAATATACTCTTAAATAATAACTCAAAATTACATCAGTTAGGTAGAAGTTAGCGTTTGAAAAGTCAATCTAGGGTAAGACAGTATAAGAGATAGGCAAATGATGATTATTATTTTCTTTTTCAAAATATAATATGATAAGAAATATATCTAGCTGTCCTTTTAAAACGGACATCTGAAATTTCTTGATCGATTTTTTTATTAATAATTTAAATACAAAAAATTTTAAAACAAAAAAGGAGCAAAGAATTTCATCAATCCTGTCCGGCCGCCACCTTAGGTGGGGATTTTCGCGACAATCAGCTTAAAAAATAAAATGTTATGCTTCCTCCCTACCTCCATAATTAATTAAAAGTATATATAAAAATAAGAATCGTGGGAATTTTATTTTTTTTATTTTTTTTCATTTACCATAATCAATATATCAAAGTAATTGCTTTTCTGAAAATGCCTAGATTATTGGGAAAAATGTTTATGTTGCTATTAAACGTTTGTTTCTGTGTTGTCTTCACATTCTAAATATGAATTACTTGTTAATTGTAAACTAAAAAAATGTGAACCTTGTCCCTAACATAACATTAACATAACAGAACTTCTATTTTGCATGGTAAAAAAACAAAAAAAAAATGTGAAAGATGTTATTAATAAAATAGTGTTAACTTATACCAAAGTAAATACTAGATTAACTGAACTATTTGTTATAATTTAAAAATATTACATTATTTTGATAGAGACTAAAACTATTTCAACAGTAGAACTATCCGTAGAATGTAATAAGTCAAATAATTTAAAGTTTTGCACCCAGAGTAGTCTATATCAGACTGGACCAGCCCAACATACCCACGGGAAAATATAGCTTGTGGAACATGAAATGGGCTTTTTTCTAGGGAAAGGTACATTAACAAAATAAAAGATTAAAAGGTCACAATTAATTTCTCGTTTAAGTCACATCAAATTACTCACTTAAGTTGTTCTTTTGAAAATTGATTCATTTAGCGAAATATCATGTGTTCCATTTTTCATGGGTGTAAATTTTTTTATAATTAGCGATTTAGTGGTTGGCTCAATTCCTCAAATGGAAATTAGTTACACATTTCATGTAATACGGGATATTTCCTAAGAGAAAAAACAAACTCTCTATATAATAAGATAAACACCCTTATTACATTAATCTAAAACGTGCTTAATTTATGCCATCGGCCTAATTAACACCATTCTTGGCTAATAACATGATACATTTGTTATGAAATTATATCATATATATAACCTTGCCAATGACAATGGAACCTTTAATTAAATCATGATTTAAAACATATAAAGTTTATCAGAAACATATATAGAGTGGCTTAATTACTTAGAATATGTAGAAATTAAAAAGAAGTGCACAGAGAGTTTTGATCCAAACAAATTAAATTGAAGGAAATATTTTATAAACGAGAATAACTGACATTTAATTTTTGTTTTATAAACCTTTTCTTTTTAATATTGCACATTTATTGAGCGTGTTTGAATTTTTAATCATGGCCATAACTTTTTCTATGCACTTAAAATTACTAAATTTGCCTTCAAGTTATTGAAAAACAAATTCTCACACAGTTTTAAATTTATAGTCGCACTTCAACTTAGTACTTTTTAAGAAACCACTAACCCCAACATAATATATATTTATATACATGATCGATGGATAGGGATACAAGTATACAACTTACTTTTCATTGTGATACTTAATATATTAATTATGTCTCAAAAAAAAATAATTTGAAATTAATGTGAGACATCTTGGAAAAGAAATCAGGACTAGTATATGATTTGGGATATTCTAAAAAAGAATGAAACTATCAATTTCATGCAGGAGAAATATTACTTAAATTAGATTCAAACTCATAAACTTAGTTCATAAGGACACAAAATATAATTTGTACATACAATGAGTGTATTAAAAATCTACATATAAAAAAATTTACAAAATGTAATTTGTACATACAATGAGTGTATACAATAACAAATGAATATGCACATATTTACTACATACGCTCTGAACTAGTGTTTGATACCAAAAAATATATACCGATGCGACATAATGACATATATACAGCGAGTATATTTCTATTCATTCGCTGCATATGAAGATGACAAGTCATTCTAAGATCAAACATATGCATAATTCAAAGGAGTCTAGAGACACCAACTAGATGTTTAAAGAAATGGCTAATGGCTTGATATAATATGAAAAGTCTATAAAGTTTACAATTAGTTTGATGGGTGGTACCAATTCGTTATGTTGATTTTTACATACCGTTCACGAACTTAAACCTTATAAAAAAATATTTAAATTATTACCAAATCAATCAAGGCTCGAATTGAATTGAATATTATTGTCTAGATCAAAATAGCCATGCTTAATTTTCTCATTATTATTAAATTATTTGCTAGTGAGAATTACTTAGTTAAAATGTCTTAATCTCATTTTCTACCATCTTTGACTTAATTGGGCAAAGACTCCTCTCAAATTTGAGTGTAAAAATTTAGACGAACTATTAAGTTTTTGAGGAAAGTCAACTTGGGCTTGCTCTTCTTGTCACAAATTATAAATTTATAGATACATGTATAAAACATTGTTATAAATTATCTTTCTTGTAATATTATTTATATAAAGTTATGGTGCTTGAAATTTTACTATACCTTTGACTATTTTTCTCTTTCTACTTATTTATAGTTATCAACTTAATTAATATCTATTAAGGCTTAAATTTGAAAGTGAACATAATTGATTTGAATATTTAGATAATAACATAGAGTCACATTTTAAACTATTACGCAGAACTCCAGAAATCAGATAGTAAGAGAGAACCTAACGTCTAAAAAATCAATCTAAAGCAAGGCTATACAAGAAAGAGGCCAATGGTTATTATTCTTTTTTTTTTCAAAGTATAGTACAATAAGAAATATATCTAACTTTCTTTCTAAATCGGAGATTTGAAATTTCTGATTTGAATATTTTTAACTATTCAAATGTGAAAAAAAATTAAATTAAAACATAAAAAAGGAGAGAAAAAAATTCCATCAGTCCGACCACCTTCCTGCTACCTAGCAGCCACCACCTAGTGCCTATGCAGTCTTAGGTGGGATTTTGATGACCTTAAATAATGGGTAATGTTATATGCACCCCTGTTTTGTAACCAAGACACCACAAATGACACTCAAAATTTAAACACCCAGTCGGTGGCTCATTGCCGAAATTGAACATTTGATTCGGTAACGTTTCACCGACTTGACCTAAATGGCAACTTGCCACCGAAATTGAACATTTGATTCGGTAAACTGTCACCGAATATGAACCTTCAAGTCGGCAACTTGCCACCGAATCAAATATCCTCTAATTATGTAGCCACAACACCTTCAACACCCTAATTATGTGGTGTTTTGGCTACAAAATAGGGGTGCATATAACATCACCCTTAAATAATACTCCGTAGAATGCTATACTTATTTTTAATATATATTGTACTGCCTCCCTCTCTCGCTAATTAAAAGTACGCATGAATTAAGAATTTAGTTTTTTTTAAACATAATTAATGTATCAAACTAGTTTTGCTTACATAGTAAAATGCTTGTGTCGTTGGGAAAAAAAATTATGCTGATATTTTAATACTATTTACTCTGTTTATGTGTTGTCAAGTGCATCCTAAATGTAACACACGCTATAGATTGTAGACTAAAAATATTGTGAACTTTGACCCCAACATAACATTAATATAATAGAGTTTTGTTTTGTATAGTAATATAAACATAAATTTTAATATGAAAGATGTTATTGCTAAAACCGTTTTTTAACTTATGCCAAAGCAAATATTACATTAATTGAATTATACGGTATATTTTAGAAATATTACATTAGTGTGATAGAAACCAAAACTATTTCAAACATTAGAACTATCCATGTTATAATGTAAATCAAATAATTTAAAATTTTGAACAGAATTATCTATATCGGACTGGCCTATTTTACCGGCCCAACATACCCACCTGAAAATATAACTTGCGAAGATGAAATGGGCTGCTGCTGTTGCTTCTTCTTCTTCATTTTTTTTTCTTTCCCATCAACACATTGAATTGTCGGACTAATCCTTACTCGTAAAACTGAATCAGTCATTAAACACAAAATAATTTGCTCTAACACATGATATCCTACTACATGGATTGATTCTGATAAAAACCTAGCGGTAGACAAACCACCGGGCTAACGCTGTGGTTGAAATGGACTTTTTTCTAGTGAAAGATATTTCTTCACTTGTAAGAGCATCCACAGCATGATGTGCAAAAATTACGGTCAAATTTGTAAATATACCAAGTATAAATGAACTATTAAGCTTTTGAGGAAATGTCAACCTGGGCCTGCTCTTCTTGTCACAAAATTATCAATACATATTCAAAACATTCTTATAAATTATCTGTCTCGTAATATTATCTTTTTTATATTACATTTATATTTACATAAAGCTACGGTGCTTGTAATTTTACTATGCCTTTGACAATTTTTCTCATATTGTTCAAAAAAAGAAGAAGAAGAGAGATTTCTCTTCATAATTATTAAATTAATTAATAGAATTAAGACTTAAATTTGAAAACTAACCTGATTAAATTATTTTTTTGACAAAATGAAGCCTAAACAGGTGATGGATATGATTGATTGGAACACTTTTACAATAACGCAAAGTCAAATCTAAAACAGTTAAGTAGAAGTCGGATATAAAGAGAAAATCTATCATCTCATCTGGAAAGCCAAACTAGGACAAGGACGCTAGAGACTAGGCAAATAATTATTTATTTTTACATTTTTTCAAAATATAGCACTATAAGAAAGGCAGCCGCTATTCGCACACCGACAATTACTTGGTAATACTCCAATATTAAAAATACTTTAGATGTCTATTTGCACACCACTCTTTTTAATTTTTACCTAATGATTATTTATTTAAAGCTAAAATTAACCTTCCTAATTACATATTAGATTAACTTATAATTAATTTGTCAAATTCAAATAGAATTAAATGCTATCTCACGTATAATTCCCCCTCCAAACGCTCCAGGCGTCAAAATCGCTGGACTCTTTTTTTTCTTCTCATCTTCTTGATTGAAAATGCACAAAGACTTCCATTGATTGAAGCAAATCAAGCATTAAAGCAACACTTTGTGGAAGCAAAGAAGAAACCCTAGACCATGAATAGTGGTGAGAACACCATAGAGTTGAAAAGAAAAGATAATGAAGAACCTAAAGGTGATATACAAGAAAAGGGTGATGAAGGAGAGGTATGCTTAGTGTTTTGTATATCATTGTGTTTTTTTTTTCATATTTAAGTAATGAATGCATACACAACACTTTAAAGCATTGAACAGAGTATACCTGACTGAAAATAAAGTGACACTCGCTTTATATGGAGTGAATTATAGTAGTTCATTCGTTGGAAATGTAGCGAAATAAAAAAAATTGCTATCATGTCCACTCGCTGGACATCAGTAGACAGTCATAGCCTGTAACTCGCTTTATGATAAGCGAGTATGATTGATATACTCACCATACATGTAGCGAGTAGGACAAATTTATTTCTGAGTGTTCATTAACTGGAAAAATTGCTTGGTAATTTGGTATTACAAGAGTTATAATTGGTTCATAAACTAATCTTCAAATAATTCCATTATCTCAGGATGTATATTGCCTTGAAGAAATTGACTTTTGCCAATATCTCGAAGAAATTGACTTTGGCCAATTTGAAGCAAAACCTCTTAATCCCGATTGCCTTGAATTAGAGCCTCGTAATTATGGTGAAGCAAGTGTCGATGGTGGGAACGACCAATCCTTAGAGGATATGATGTGTTTAGATGCAATTTATTGTGGTGAACATAAAGCAGATGTTAGTGGCCATTCTGACATTGGTGACCAGCCCCTCCTCCTTTCCATTGGTGACCATAATCCGGATAATGATAAAGCTATAAGAATTGATGTCACTCCGGTCTTTGTAACAAACGAAGTAAGTTTACTTTATAACTTGACTATAATGCCTTAAATGATTTTTTTAATATGAATTTTCTTAAGTAGTATAATATGTTATTAATTTGTTATGTATAATGCTTATTTGTCTAGGTATTTCCTTCTCGGTATAGTTTGGTTGATTGGTGTCAAAGTCAAGGAAGAGGGATAAGAACTATAGTTGTAACTACGAAATCCGACCAAGGGGGTGGTGCTGTGAGGAGGCGTCCAAGGCTATATTTAGGGTGCGAAAGAGGAGGGGTAGCTCGTACCAAGAATATTGCAAAGAAGAGAGAAAGTGCTACAAAAAAATGCAACTGTCCATTCTCACTCCGCGGTGTGAATATTGATGGAGATAAGTGGAGGCTAGAAGTACGCTGCGGTGTTCATAACCATGAGTTGCCCCATAGTTTGGTTGGTCATCCGTATGCCGGAAGATTAAGCCAAGAAGAGAGAAAATTTGTTGTGGACATGACCCTTGCTGGAATAAAACCAAAAGAGATTTTAAATGCACTTAAGCGTCGTAACAAGGAGAACGCCTCCACAATGAAGACCATTTACAATGCAAAGGCCAATTTGAGAACTCATGAAATGGAAGGAAGGAGCGCTATGCAACAATTAATGAAAGTTTTAGTGGAAAAGCACTATGTGTATTGGCATAGGAAGGACGAAACAACCGATGAGGTATTAGACCTCTTTTGGGCCCATCCTGAAAGTATTTTATTAGCCAAATGTTTCCCTTCTGTGGTGCTTCTTGATTGCACTTACAAGACAAATCGCTACAAAATGCCATTGTTTGCTATGGTGGGAGTGACATCAACTAGTAGGACATTCTCAATTGCACATTGCTTTTTGTATAGAGAATTGGAGGATAATTACAAATGGGCCCTTTCAAAGTTAAAGTTGTTATTTGCAGCACACAATTTACCTAGCGTGTTTGTTACGGATAGAGAGTGTGCAGTCATTAAAGGTATCCATATAATTTTTCCCGAAGCCCACCACATGCTATGTACGTTTCATATTTCAAGAAATGTGGAACAACATTGCAAATCATCTTTTAAGAGTTAGGTTCTTTTATCCACCAAAACACAGATTTGAACCATTAACAACACTATTATTCACATCCCCATCTTTAAATATGCAAGGATATGCAAGGAAAGCAAATGCAAGGATATACAAGGAATGCAAATGCAAGAAAACCATTATTAGGTCAAAATAGGTCAAAATGCGAAACTTACTTAGCTCATGATGTTGGAGACAGAAGCTTAGAGATGATGAAGCTGAAGCTTAGGATGGAAACAAGCCGAGAAGATGAAGAACGACGACTCTTCAAGTTGAGAGGGTGAGAGATGTTGCTGTGATCGAATGAGAGAAATGATAGAGGAAATGGACTGTTGGTTTAAAAAGGGAGTGGGTATTTTCTTTTTCTTTTTTTATAATTTAATTAGCTTAATTAACTTATTAATTGATGTATTTAATTAGTTAATTATTTTGTATAATAGTAGGAGTGGTAGAAATAACATTGGAGTGGAGAAGAGAAAAAAAATTATTTTTTGGAGTATTTATAAGAAATGGTCTAAAACCAAGTAATTCTTGGTGTGTATATAGTGCCTGCCATAAGAAATGTATCCTTGTTTGCTTCTAAAATGGAATTTTGAAATTCCTTAATCAAATATTTCTTATAATTCATATATTAAAAAAAAATTAAAACAAAAAAGGTGTGAAAAAAATTCCATCAGTCCGACCAACTCCTTGCTCGCCTAGCCAGTGCCTAGGTAGCCTTATGCGAGGATTTTGAGGACCTTAATTAGTAAAATTAATGCTATGTATCTTTTTAATATTGATCGTGCTTTCTCCCTAATTAAGAACATATAGAAATTAAGAATCAAGTTTCTAAACAAAATTATTCTATCAAACTAGTTTTGCTTCCTTTGTAAAATGGCCGTGTTGTTGGGAAAAAAAATTTATGCTAATATTTTAACACGTTTTGGTCCTGGATTGTCCAGCGCATCATAAATGTAACACTTATGGATCATAAACTAAAAAGTGTGACTGTCAACATATTATTAACATAATAGAACTTTTGTCGTGTACGGTAATATAAACAAAAAATTGAATATAAAAGATGCTATTGTCAAAATAATTTTATCTTATGTTAAGAAAAGTATTACAATAATTGAATTATACATTATACATTAAAAATATTGTACTACTGTGACAGAAATTAAGTCCATTTCAAACATTAGAACTATCCATATAATGTTAAGTCAAATAATTCAAAATTGTGAATTTTTCCACAGAGTTGCCTATATCGGACCGGCCTGTTTTACTGGCCCAAAATACCCACCTGAAAATAGAACTTCTGGAAGATGAAATGGGCTTCTTCTTTTTTTTTTTTTTCCAGGGAAAGGTATTTCCTGGCTTGTAACATTAACAAAATAAAATTCACAATTTAGGTATCACTTGTGTTAATCCTTCTTTAGAGAAACAACCGCTTGTTCACCGTTAGATTTTTATGGAGATTGATCTATTTAGCAGAATATCTTATATTTAATTTCTCAATGTGCAAATTTCCTTATGACTAGTAGTATATTCAATTCTGCAAGCAGAAATTAGTCGTACATCTAATGTGGTGTAGAGACATCTTGTGAAAGAAAAAATAAACTCTCTATATATTATGATAAACATCTCATTACTACATTAGTCTCAAAAGTACTTTAATAGAGTTTTGAAGTTTCAAAAGCCCCTCATTATTGAAAGCGATTCATACTCCCTTATTAAACTTTGCTGCTCAGAAGATGCTCCACCATGGGAAGTTGCTATCATCATTTTTTGATATTAGATTGATCGAGAGAATGTTGAAGATAATTTTTAGATTTACTCCCAGGTCTATGAACAAAGTTGCTCATTAGATTGCAGCCAATTTTCCTTCTCCGTGTCAATTGTTCTTGGTGGAGCTCTCCCTCTGGTCCGTTAATGTCCCTCCTGCCCGAGGACAGTAGTTTATAGGGTTGGTTTTTTCTTTTTTGTTCTGTTTTGTTGAGAAAAAAAAAGGAAGATGACAAACAAACGTTTAATTAAAGCATGATTTAGAACATATAGGCTCCGTTTGATTGCAAGGTGAAAAAGGAAAATAAATTAAGTTAGTTTTGGTGAAAAGATGGAAAATATATTGAGTGATAGAGGTGACATCCTCTTGATTTTTAAGTTTTTTCATGAAGAAATTTTCTTTACTTGGTGGTGAGTAAAAATTTTCCATCAAAAATGTTAAAGGATGGGGGATATATACTCATAAAATGAGTAACATCTCTCACCTTATTTTATCTCTTTTTATACAAATTAGCTAAATTTATTTTCCTTTTCCATCTTTGCAATCAAACGAAGCCATAAAGTTGATCAGAAACATATACAGTGGCATAGGTACAATATTCGAAATAAAAAATGGCGCACATAGAGTTTTGATCCATACAATATGAAGGAAATATTTTAGATATGAGAACAACTAACGTTTATTTTTTTTAAGGGTTTACCTTATGGGATATTTGGGTCAGTTTTTACTCACTTCGACTAATTCTCGCTCGCTGTATGTAGCTGCCACTGAAAATCGACTTTGGAAGCGAAAAAATTCTATTAGTCCGACCACCTTCCTGATCCCTAGCGCCACCACCTAGTGCTTAGGCAGTCTTAGGTGGGAATTTTGATGACCTTAAATAATAGAATGCTATGCTTATTTTTAATATATATTGTACTGCCTCAACCCAGGGGGGTGTGGTGGAGCGGTAAGGGCTCCTCCTCCCTTAACCAAGTGTCGGGGTTCTATCCCTGCCTTGGGCATGGAGCAGCCTTAAATCTCTTGGCTAATTGTTCCATCCTTCGAGGTGCCTACAATCAGTGAAGCTGTCGAGCGGTGGACACCCTGGGAAACCAAAAAAAAAAAAATCGTACTACCTCCTTTCCTCTCTAATTAAAAGTATGCAAGAATTAAGAATCAAGGTTTTTTTTTTTTTGAAACATAATTAATATATCAAACTAGTTTTGCTTCCATCGTAAAATGCTTGTGTTGTTGGGAAAAAAAAATTGTGCTGATATTTTAATTCTTTTTACTCTGTTCCTGGGTTGTCAAGTGCATCCTAAATATAAAATATAGTATAAATTGTAGACTAAAAAATTGTGAATGTTGACCCCAACATAACATTAATATAACTGAGTTTTTGTTTTATATAGTAATATAAACAGAAATTTTAATATGAAAGATATTATTACTAAATCAGTTTTTTAACTTATGCCAGAGCAAATATTACATTAATTTAATTATCCGTTATAGTTTAGAAATATTATATTATTGTGATAGAAACCAAAACTATTTCAAACATTAGAACTGCCCATGTTATAATTTAAAATTTTGAACAAGGTCGTCTATATCGGACTGGCCTGTTTTACCGGCCAAACATACCCACCTAAAAATATAACTTGTGAGATGAAATGGGTTGCTACTGCTTCTTTCTTTCTTTTTTTTTTTCCTTATCTCACAAGGTATACATCGCATTAAATGTCGAACCAGTTTCTACTCATGAAATCGCCCTATCATTGGACTAAGAGAATTTGTTTAACACAAAATATCTCACTAAATAGATCTATGCCAACAAAAATTCAGTGGTAGCCAAACAAACGGGCTAACGCGGTGGACAAAATAGACTTTTTTCTAGCAAAAGTTATTTCTTCACTTACAAGAACATTCATGGCGTGATGTACAAAACTTATGGTCGAATTTACAAATACACTAATTATAAATGAACTATTAAGCTTTTGAGGAAAAGACAATTTGGGCCAGCTCTTCTTGTCACAAAATTATCAATACATGTTCAAAACATTCTTATAAATTATCTGTCTTGTAATATTATCTTTTTTTATATTACATTTATATTTATATAAAGCTACGGTGCTTGTAATTTTACTGCGCCTTTGACAAATTTTCTTTTCTTGTTCAAAAAAAAAAAAAGAAAAAGAAGAGAGATTTCTCTTCATAATTATTAAATTAATTAATAGAATTAAGACTTAAATTTGAAAAGGAACATGATTAAATTATTTTTTTGACAAAACAAAACCTAAACAGGCAACGGACATAATTGATTGGAACACTTACACAATAACATAAAGGTAGATCTAAAATAGTTAGGTAGAAGTTGGATAGAAAGAAAAAATCTATCATCTAAAAAGCCAAACTAGGACAAAGACATTAGAGACTAGGCAAATAATTCTTTATTTTTACATTTTTTCAAAATATAGCACTATAAGAAATGTATCCTCCGTTGCTTCTAAAAAGGAATTTTGAAATTCCTTAATCAAATATTTCTTATAATTCATATAAGAAAAATAAAAATAAAAAAAAGGAGCGAAAAAAAATTCCATCAGTCTGACCAACTTCTTGCCCGCCTAGCCAGTGCTTAGGTGGCCTTACTTGAGGATTTTGAGGACCGTAATTAGTAAAATACTATGTATCTTTTTAACATTGATAGTACTTTCTCCCCAATTAGGAACATATAGAAATTAAGAATCAAGTTTCACTTTTTAAAACATAACTATTCTATCAAACTAGTTTTGCTTCCATTGTAAAATGACCGTGTTGTTGGGAAAAAAAATTTATGCTAATATTTTCACACGTTTTGCCCCTGGGTTGTCCGGTGCATCCTAAATATAACACTTATGGATCATAAACTAAAAAATGTGACTGTCGGCATATTATTAATATAATACAACTTTTATCGTGTACGGTAATATAAACAAAAAATTGAATATAAAAGATGTTATTGTCAAAATAATTTTATCTTATGTTAAGAAAAACATTACAATAATTGAATTATACATTATACATTAAAAATATTGTAGTACTGTGACAGAAATTAAGTCCATTTCAAACATTAGAACTATCCATATAATATTAAGTCAAATAATTCAAAATTGTGAATTTTTGCACAGAGTTGCCTATATCGGACCGGCCTGTTTTACCGGCCCAAAATACCCACCTGAAAATAGAAATGGTGGGAGATGAGATGGGCTTTTTCTCTAGGGAAAGGTATTTCCTCCCTTGTAACATAAACAAAATAAAAGTTTACAATTTAGTTATCACTTGAGTTGATCCTTCTTTAGAGAAACAACCTTGCGTAATTCAGTAGCTTGTTCACTACTAGATTCTTATGAAGATTGATCTATTTAGCGGCATATCTTATATTTGATTTCTCAATGTACAAATTTCCTTGTGACTAGCAGTAAATTCAATTTTGCAAGCAAAAATTAGTCACACATCTAATGTGGTGTAGAGACATCTTGTGAAAGAAAAAACAAACTCTCTATATATTATAATAAACATCTCATTACTACATTAGTCTCAAAAGTACTTTAATAGAGTTTTGAAGTTTCAAAAGCCCTTCATTATTGAAAGCGATTCGTACTCCCTAATTAAACTTTGCTGCTCAGAAGATGCTCCACCATGGGAAGTTGCTATCATCATTTTTTGATATTAGATTGATCGCGAGAATGTTGAAGATAATTTTTAGATTTACTCCCAGGTCTAAGAACAAAGTTGCTCATTAGATTGCAGCCAATTTTTCTTCTCCGTGTCAATTGTTCTTGGTGGAGCTGTCCCTCTGGTCCGCTAATGTCCCTTCTACGTGAGGACAGTAGTTTATAGGGTTGGTTTTTTCTTTGTTGTTCTGTTTTGTTGAGGGAAAAAAAAGGAAGATGAAAAACAAACGTTTAATTAAAGCATGATTTAGAACATATAAAGTTGATCTGAAACATATAGAGTGGCTGAGGTACAATATTAGAAACAAAAAATGGAGATCACATAGAGTTTTGATCCATACAATATGAAGGAAATATTTTACATACGAGAACAACTGGGCCAAGCGGCACTTAAAATTAACTAATGTGAACTAATACGTCCATTTTAATTTACTTCTTATTTTATTTTTGGATGCGTTTGGATTGCAAAATTGAATTTAACTTTAAAATTCATAAATCTAAGATTCAAAAGTTACATATTGAAAATACAAGAATTAAAAATTATGCGTTTGCTTAACAAATACAAGGAAATTGATTTCTAAATCCAAATATTATTTTGCTAAAATATATTTAGTTGATTAGCAGGCTACTTTCATTTTTGACACCGTAGCGAAGATCGGGTTTGCCCAAAATTAACTCGTTTGACCCGAAGCGCCCCTATTATAATATTTTCTTCCTTATAATATAGTGTAATTATCATAGGACAGGGGTGGATTTATGCATACACTATTTGTGACGCGTTCAGATTTAAAAAAACTAAATTGGGATGGGTTTATAAGCATGTCGGGTTCAGGTTTGGACAAACACGATTTTTTGCCATCTCTAGTATTGTTGTTATAAATAATATTACAAGTATAGTTATAAGAATAACAAATAATAATTTGTTTTATTTTGTTTTTCAAATTCGTAAGCTTGAGATCTGGAAGTAACAGCCAATTTGTAAGTTAAGACTTTAAACTAAGTATCAAATCTCAAGATTTGAATATATCTGTAACTCTCAAATCATAATTCTACACCAAACAAAATATTTAGATTTGAGATTATAAATCCAAATCTCATATTCAAATCCACATTCCAAACGCACTTTTAAATAATTTTTAAAGGGTTTTATTAAAATATATTGATTAACTTATCGGTACATATTTAAACGATTAACTATATTATTAATACTCCTAACTGCTTTTTCACCTATGTAGAAGAGGAAATTAATAATAATAATAATAATAATAATAATAATAATAATAATAATAATAATAATAATAATAATAATAATAATAAAGATTTGAGAATTAAGTATATATATTCTTCTATGTTGACAAACACAGTATACCTATTTCATGTTTATCAAATTTTCAATAATAGTCATATAAAGTATCGATGATTATGTAATTAATTAGTTAGCACAACATTTGGTACTCTAATTTATAATACGGATATAACTTTCTTTTATTAGAATGGTTTAGGAGAGGATAATTATGCGAACAACATACCATAAAACCTTTGATATTTATTTTGTGCTTGGAATTGGCATTGTAGTTCAATATTTCCTTAACCAATTGTGGAACATAATGGCCAATATAGCTTTCTCCAGTTATATAGACTTTCCGGTTTTTGTAGCGTGAAAATCATTCCATCAGTCGGTTTAGGAATTATTAATTCTTTGCTGAATTATGCATAGTATCCCTATTAAATTACATATACAAAAATGAGCTGCAAGAAACAAACTACTAATAATAATAGTAATTAAGAAGAAGAATGAAAATAATGCTAACAAATAATTTATAAGTCAATTTTTATCCAAGGAGTTTTGGTTTTTACTAAAAGTTATGCTATAATGGATTATACCAGATGGTCCACTTCTTTGCACTCATTATATATTGTTTAGACAAAAGGTATTATGATGTTGGCAATAGAGATTATGTAATATATTATGTCTTTAGTATTTACAACCTTCCTTCTAAAGATGGAAGAATGAGTTAATAATATCACAGCCTTCTTTTACATAGGTGGAATTTTAAACAAACGTTGATTAACTTATGATAAAATTATAGTCTATGAGAGAATCTACAATAGTGAGGTAAGAGGTAAGAAGGAAAAGACGGCATCTGGCAAGAGAGGAGGGAAGAATGAGGTGACCAAATTTAGGGAAGAGAGAAGAAGACGGTAAAAATATGGAAATGGAAGGGAGTGAAGGGTTGATTTTTGTTTTATTATTTTACTTAAAAGTTAATTAGGATTTATCCATAGGTTAATAACATTATAATGTAACTTTTTAAACCTAATATTTTTATTTCTTTAATTAAAGTGGATGTACTTAATAATTTAGTAGATTTTTTAATATTAAATTATTAATAAAATAATATTTATAAAATTAAATCAATAATTTTTTTTGCTCAGTCTATCCACATTTGCGGATTAATTTAGTAGACAATGCGGATTAACTTAATAGCGCGAATTAACTGCAAGATATCACGGATAGAAACGAAATCACCCTATTAATTATGTCCCAAAAAGAAACAATGAGAGTAATTTGAGATATCTCGAAAAAAGAAGAAACGTAAAGTGGATTCAATAGTGCTTTTATTTAATTTGGAATATCCTAGAAAAAATGAAAGTATCAATTTGAGACCAAAAGAGTATTACTTAGATTAAATTCGATATCATAACCACCAAGTCAACTTCATCACATAATTAATTTTGAAATGTATAAAAAAATTTAAATATATATAATAAAAAATAATAACTTATATTTTGTACATATATACAAAGAGTGTGCCCAGGGGATTATTTAATTATTAATTAATTAATGGATGTTTAAGCTCTTTGAAGATACCTTTCCTAACTTCGGGATCGGTTCTCGTTGGATTTTTTTTTTGGACAAAGTTCTTGTTGGATTACAGTGAGAAATATGATCCTTTTTTTTGATATTTTTAAATTCACTCACATAATTCGTCTTTTCATCCCATCAAAAGTCAAAGTTATATTAATTTTAATCTAAAAATAGCGTAAACCACTTTCTTCTCACTCCGCTTTCTATAATTTCAAAAAGTTGTCACTAATTTGTCTTCTCACCAACTTAAAATTTTAAAAATTAATTAAAAACTTCATTTTTTTTTCAACAAACAATCATCTACTATTTTCATTTAATTACATATATCTCATAAATGTAAGTTTATAATAAATATTTTTATACTTTTATATTAAGTGCTAGATTTTTATTTTTATTTGCTCTGGCATGATAACGTTTTCAATGATATTTTTCTTAATTTATTCAATCTTTTTATTTGTGCATGCATGTAGAATTCAATAAAACTCATGTTAAACTATACAATGTAAAAGTTAAAAAATGTTTGTCTTAACATATGCCCACTATGTCATAAATAATATATATATATATATATATATATATATATATATATATATATATATTGTTTCAATATTTAAATTCTTAAAATTTCTTGTAAAAAAATATTGAAAAATGAAATAGTTTGGTGAGAAAATCTCTATCCTTTTAATATTTTGCAAGGAAATCGTTTTCTTAATTCTCCAAAAAATTAAATATCTTAGAAATCGAAAGTAACAAAATATTTTAATAAATGATTTATTTTTATAAAAACTATTTTATTTTTCCAATTCATTTTTTCCCTTTTTCACGAAAGATAACATTTTTTAAAAAGAAAGAAGAATTTTTTTTAAGTCATTAAAAAATCATTTAAGAACACTCGGGGTGAGAAGACGGACTTTGTAGATGAATTTAAGAACACTTGGAAAAATTCATCACTATTCACTGTTTTTCCTGCGAGTTTTTTTTTCCTCTGTCATCTTTCTTCTAGTATTTTTGATAAGTTTTTTTTGATTTTCTAATATCTTTGATGCAGTGAATTAAGACATATTTATATAGTACATGACTTAATTATTACTTTTGTTAATTAATTAGTTAACTTCAACGGCTCTTCCGAGCCTTTGCAATCTAACTTAACTTATTACTCCATATCGCTAACATGTAACTTTTAGAGAGAGATATATAGTTTATGTAAGTATGTATAAAAAAAGGTTAATAAAGAAAAAATAGCTTAAGGGCTTTTCTTGAGTTTTCTTTAATTATAATTAATGTTTAAATTTTCATATATATTATAAAAGAATTAATTTAATTTTTGGTTTATTTATAAATGTGTTAAAAATAACTAATAATTTTTTCAAAATGCTTAAAAAATAAAGGATGATCTAAATTTAATTGAAAACGGAGTAAATATTTTAAATTTCTTTTGTATATCAAACATACTACTATATATATATGGATTAATTTCGAAAAAATAGCTTAAGGGCTTTTCTTGAATTTTCTTGAATTATAATTAATGTTTAAATTTTCATATATATTATAAAAGAATTAATTTAATTTTTGGTTTATTTATAAATGTGTTAAAAATAACTAATAATTTTTTCAAAATGCTTAAAAAATAAAGGATGATCTAAATTTAATTGAAAACGGAGTAAATATTTCAAATTTCTTTTGTGTATCAAACATACTACTATATATATATGGATTAATTTCTATTTTTTTAATATTTTTGATGTAGTGAATTAAAACTTATATTTACTTATTTGATAATAATAAAATTTGTAGACAAATTTAAAATATGAATAATAACTATTTAAGAGTAATGAACAATAACTATTTAAGAGCATTGAATAATAAAAAATTATATGAAATATCATATAATTGTTAAAACTGTATTTATCATAATTAATATTTTGTGTCTTTAGAGGTACAATTTAGACGATTTTTTTAATAAAATTTATGAACAATGTAATTTTTGTTTATTATGTCTTATATTAATGAAAAAATTAAGGGGCAATTAAAAAAAGGGCTTATTAGAGAAAGATTTCCACACTAAAGCCAAGGAATATTTTTTTTTTAAATAAAGGGCCTATTTTTTTATTTTATTGATAATATGACATGTGTCTTTTTTTTTCATTATAAAATGACATCCCAACCTTTAAAATAAACTAAAAAAATACCAATATGCATTAAAATATGGACTGCAATATGAACTTTGCAGTTTATATTTACTGCAATATGAACTTTGCACTCTATATTTCACTGCAATATGAACTTTGCAGTCCATATTTCACTGCAATGTGAACTTTGCAGTCAATATTTTTAGTGCAAAGTTTAAATTGCAGTCCATATTTTACTGCAATGTGAACTTTGCAGTTCATATTTTTAGTGCAAAGTTCATATTGCAGTCTATATTTCACTGCAATATGAACTTTGCAGTCCAAATTTTTTGTGCAAATTTCATAAAAAGGGATAATTTAGGTAATACATAACATGTTTTTATTAATTAAATGATATTTAAATTTATTCAAATACATTCATTTAAAATATAAAACAAAATAGGCCTCTTACACTAATTACCAATTAAAAATAGGCCCTTCATTCAAAAAAATATTATTCATTGGATTTTTAGTAAAAATCAATGTATAATAAGCCATTCTACCTAATTTCTAGAAAAATTAATATTATTTAATATTTTTACTTTTAGCGATAAAACTTTATCGTCTTTACATTATTTTAGTAAACTCACCCACCACTAGGGTGAAGTGCAAAATTTTTTAAAGATTTGATGGGGTGAAAGGAAAGTATTCTCACACTAGGGTGAGAAGATTGTTTATGTGGGTGCATTTAAGAACACCATTTTTTTAAGGTAATTTGCATTAAAAGCTTGAGTCCACAATTTTGAGGAAGTATTACGAAGCTCCCACTCAACCTCCAATTTCTATCATAATTAAGTCTAGAAGCGTGCACTTAGGCCTTGTTTGGTTCACGGAAGGGAAATCAATTCCCTTATCTTTCTCATGGAGGTGGGAAACTAAATTTTCTGTCAAATTTCATTTCTTGTGTTTGGTAAAGCATGGAAAGTATTTAGGTAAGGGTATTATTGTCTAAATTTTTTGTAATAAATGATTGGAAATCACATGGGAAAATCAATCCCATGTGTTTTAAGAGGAATGGTTTTACCCCCTACTTTTCCCTCTCTCGGGAAAGTGTTTTCGGAATTTGTGTTTATCAAACAAAGGAAATGAACGATTTTCCTTTCCCGAGTACTAAAATCCGTAAACCAAATGACGCTTTAAAAAAATCTCTTATCACCTAACTTAAATACATTAAAATGTACCAATTAATAAGAATTATTACAAATGGGTATTAGCATAATAGAAAAAGAGAGTTTTCTCATTTTACACCGTGATTCGAGCGATAAAAATCCCAATTTCCTTCCCCCTCCTCTCAGTGATTGACCACTATGTGTATCCATGCATGTAACGTCAGCTTGTATAAAAAAAAGGAAGAATAATTACCATCTATAGCTACTTTATTTAAAACATTCTATTAAATTTGGTGAACCCACGAATTCAGGGGCGTTGCCACACTAGGACGAGGGAGTGCGCACGCACCCCCGAGTTTTTCGGCAAATTTTTAAAAATAAATAAATAAAGTTAGGGCCTTGTGAGAAATGAACTATACTTAAAAAGGAGAGAGATCACTTCCCCATTTTGTTTCCTACTTTCCGCACAGCAGCCATAACTTATTTCTTTCTCTCCTCTTTCGCTGTTCTCTTTCTCTCATGGGCCACGGCTCACACAATCACACTCACGGCTCACCGACCGGCGACCAAGCTTGCACAGTTGCACCAGTCACACTCACCAAGGACAGGCGACAGCTCACACTCACCAAGCTTGAGGTTAGAACTTAGAACACCACTTTTGTTCCTTTTCTTTTATGGCAAAAATTGATAATTTTTCTATGATATATGTTATGAATCATGAATGGATATATCATATATGATATCAGTATATGTGTAATTGGAGCTTAATTTTATAGGGTTGATTTTAGGGCTTAATTGTATAGGACTTAATTTTATACTGATTAGTTTATTTTTTGTTGGGTTGATTTTTATAGGGCTTAATTTTATACTAATTTTATAGGGGCCGATTTTTTTTCTTTCTATATAGGGCTGATTTTATATCTTTATATATACATAATTTATATCTGAGAGAGTAATACATCTAAATCCAAATCAATAAATATTAATTGTTGGAAAGAGAGAGTAATGCCCGTATTTTTTGCATAGGGCTGATTAATTGTTTATTTGATTTAGTTAATTATTAGACTCTTTAGTTAATTATATATTAATTGTTTAATTGATTTAGGTTTAATTATTAGTTATTAATTTAATAAATGTTGAATTTATAGGGCTGAGTTTAGAATGAAGAAGTATTATAGCAAAATAGGAATAATTGCGCACCTCCGGGTAAAAATTCCTGGGTACGCCACTGCCCACGATCTTGTATTTTATTAATATGCTTTCCGTCTACGTAATAGAACGTAGTTGTCAAATCTTTTACTAGTATATCCTAATAGTAGTGGTGGTGGTGGATTTATAGTTTGTATAGGAAAAAAAATTATATAAAAAAAGTTAGTTATAAATTATCACTTTGTTTGTATCAAGAATTGAAAAAAAGAAAGAAAGAAGGGTTCTAATGCCATGCGTGAGGATTTGAGGACCTTAATTAGTAAAATGCTATGCATCTTTTTAATATTGATCGTACTTTCTCTCTCCTCCCTAATTAGGAGCATAAAGGAATAAAAGAATCAAGTTTCTTTTTTTAAAACATAATTATTCTATCAAACTAGTTTTGCTTCCACTGTAAAATGGCTGTGTTGTTGGGAAAAAAAATTTATGCTAATATTTTAACACACATTTTGCTCCTGCGTTGTCCAGCTCATCCTAAATGTAATACTTATGGATCATAGACTAAAAAAGTGTAACCGTCGGCATAATATTAACATAATAAAACTTTTTTTGTGTACAGTATTATAAACAGAAAATTCAATATAAAAGATGTTATTGTCACAACAATTTTATCTTATGCTTTTACATTACATTAATTGAATTATGCATTATACATTAAAAATATTGTACTACTGTGACAGAAATTAAGTCCATTTCAAACATTAGAACTATTCATATAATGTTAAGTCAAATAATTCATTATTGTGAGTTTTTGCACAGAGTAGCCTATATCGGACCGGCCTGTTTTATGGCCCAAAATACCCACCGAAAATAGAACTTGTGGGAGATGAAATGGGCTTTTTTTCTAGGGAAAGGCATTTCATCGCTTGTAACATTAACAACGGAAAAGTTAACAATTTAGTTATCACCTGTGCTAACCCTTCCTTGTAGAAACAACCTCCCATAAACTTGTTTACCACTAGATTCTTATGGAAATTGATCCATTTAACCGAATATCCTATGTTTGATTTTCCAATATGCAAATTTCTTTGTGACTAATAGTAGACTCAATTCTGTGAGTGAGAATTAGTCACACATTTAATGTGGTGTAGAAACACCTTGTGAAAGAGAAAACAAACTCTTTATATAATATAATAAACATCCCATTATACATTAATCTCAAAAGTACTTTAATATGTGGTATTGGCTTAATTAACGCCATTCTTGGCTTATGAAATTATCTCCTATGTATAACCATGCCAATGGCATTGAAGCCTCTCCATTGGTGCGTTAAATCATGATTTAGAACATATAAAGTTGATCAGAAACATATGGAGTGGCTTAGGTACAATATTAGAAATAAAAAAATGGAGTGCAGATGTAGTTTTGATCCATACAACGTGGAGCAAAAATTTTAGATAAGACTTACGAGAACAACTGATGTTTACCTTTGGTATTATGATATTTTTTTCTTTATAATATTGCACATTTATTAAATGTGTACTAATTTTAAAATTATCTTTTATAATATTAAACGATTACGTTTTGTTTGCACTTGAAATTAACTAATGTGCCTTTAAGTTTTTGAAAAAGAAATTTTCTCATCGTTTCAAATTTATAGTATCTCTTTAACATAGTACTTTTATAAAAAAACATTAATTTCAATCTAATATATATGATCAATGGATAAGGATACCACTTACTTTTTATTGTGATATTAGCGTATTAATTATGCCCCAAAAAAAAACGATGAGACTAATTTGAGATATCTCTAAAAAGAAAGTAATATAAAGTGGATTTAGTAGAGTTTTGTTAGTTTTTTTTTTTGAAGCCAAACTAGAAATAAATTAATTAAACTGAACCAAGTACAACATAAAATAAAGGAGGGGGAACATGCTCCCATTCCTCGAAACCAGATAAAGAAAGAGCCGCCCTAGTAATGCTATGAGCAGTGCTATTCACTGATCTTTTAACAAATACTACTTTGCACGACTCTACGGACGAGGCAATATCACGACGATCATCAACTAGAAGGCCTAAAACCGATAAATCCGGTTCTTTATTGTTAAGAGCCTTCACAAACACCTGCGAATCTGTCTCTGTGATAACCCACTGCACATTTCTCTTCTTTAGCCAACTCAACGCTTCTTGATCCCAATGGCTTTTGCGATCTTCGGTTGTAGAATGACATTCTTGCAACCCGCTCCTCCCGCCACAAACTTGCCCTCATGATCACGCACTAGAAACCTAAAGCCCGTCTTAACATTAACACTGTCGAGACTAACATCGACATTACATTTTACATAACCGAACAGTGGACGTATCTAATATAAAGATTAAATTTAATTTAGAATATCCTAGGAAAAAAAGTATCAATTTGACACCAGAGCAGTATTACTTAGATTAAATTCAATATCATAACCACCAAGTCAACCTCATCACATAATTAATTTTGAAATGTCTAAAAAACCTAAATATATATAATAAAAAATAATAACTTATATTTTATACAGATATACAATAAGTGTGCCACGTATCTAATATAAAGATTTGAGCCCCCGATTTATAAATTTACTTTCGACCCGTCAAAACTCACGAAATCTTGGGCCGTCGGAGTTTCTCTCTGGCACCAATCTGGAATTTTTCTCTCTGGCACAAATAAACCACATACTATGAGGATAGCTCCAATCACTCTGTAAAACAATCAAAATTCAAACACAAATCAAAGCCCACAAACTCAAACATAAACTTAAAAAGTTCACAGTTGGGCAGTGAAGCAGTGGCCGAGCACTTGAGCACTCGTGCAGTCTGTTAAAAGAATATATCCTCTCCACGTTCTTTTGATGTGTATATTCCCTCTCCATGTTCTTCCATGTTCTTTTGAGGTGTAATGCAATTATGTTGTTTTCTTTCATCATTTGCCATGTAATTATGTTATGTTCTTTAGCCTCTTGCCTTGTATATATATAGGGCCTTTCCCCATTGTAAAGAAAATGAAAAGATTGTAACAATGTAATCCATTATGGAATTCTTGCTCATTATAATTTCTCTATTTCTTGTGTTGTATAATTTAACATGGTATCAGAGGGAAACCATTAGCCCAGCCACCACAATCTCGCCACTAGCCACCACGACCTCGCCACCAACCACCAGCCACCACACAACCTCGCCACCAAGCCACCACACCTATCACCATTATCAAACAAATCAAATACGCCTCCAAACACTACTCGAATCAGACTTTACGCAGCAAACCTGTTCAAATAAAACCACATCCAAATAATTATTATTGAAGTATTCAGCCTGGCTGGCAAGACCATCAGGTAACCACAGCTTAGTGCAAGGTTCGATTCCTACTAATAGCATTTTATTTTTCCTCTATTTCCTTACAAACTGCAACTGCCACATCATTGACACACAAGCGCCACGTGTCAGCCACGCCAGCGTCACGTGACATCCAGTCAGCGCCACGTGTCCGCCACATGACATCCAGTCAGCGCCACGTGGCATCCAGTCAGCGCCACGTGTCCGCCACGTGACATCCAGTCAGCGCCACGTGACATCCAGTCAGCGCCACGTGGCATCTAGTCAGCGCCACGTGTCCGCCACGTGACATCCAGTCAGCGCCACGTGTTAGTCACGTGTCAGCCACGTCAGCGGTTAACGCCGTTTGCTTGCCGTCAGACTTGACGGAATATTCCAGACACCGTCAGATATATTTACAATTTCACCCCTGTACTTTCTGATATTTCTATTCTAGCCCCTAAACTTTCTTATTTTCCTATTCTAACATCAAGAGCCGTTGATCTCATTGCACCACTCATCCACTCGTTCAACTTCCCGATTCCCTCCTCCGTCAATCCCAAGCAACACCGTCCATTTCCTCAGTCAATCCTTTCACATCTTCTTCTTCTGGAAAATTCAAGGGCCAAGGCTGAGTTCTTGGTTCTTCTTCAGGTCCCACCAATTCAATTCCCACCCGCCAATTGCCCACTCCTAATCCATACCATAACCGACAACCCCTAATCCATACCATAACCGACAACCCGCAAATTCCGTAAACTCCAAACCCTCGCCCCCAAAAAAAAAAAAAAAAAAAAAAAAAAAAATCACTGCCATCATCAACTGCCGACATCTTTTCAAAATGCTCCGACCTCGAAATTCGAAATTCAAATTTCGAGATCGGCGCCTTCCTGCCATCATCAACTGCCGCCTGCCCACTTCCTAAGGCACCACTACCAACAAGCAGATCTACTCTCCCACCATTAAAATCAAAACGCACCATCCTCACTGCAAATCACCCAATAGCACCATCCTCACTGCAAATCTCCCATTCAAATCCAATACAAACAGCCATGTCGATCAGCATCCGCCAGCGAGGTACTCCATGTCCTGCCTGCTCTTTTCGCCGCAGAGCTTGTCCTCCTTCTTGTGAATCAGTTAAAATCTTTCCAAATGCGTATCATCGTCGAGATTATCACACAATCTTTTCCGTTTTCGGGGTAAAAAGTGTTGAATTCTTTTTACAACACGTACCGGATCACAAACATCGTGAAACTCTCGATTCGTTTCTCTTTGAAGCTAAGGCAAGAATCCTAAATCCTGCTGGTGGATGCGCTGCCCTCCTTACCTCTCTTGATCAAAAGCTTGAGGCTCTGCAGTCACGAATGACGGCGATGGAGGCTCGACTGGACAGCGAGTCTCCCAGGGTTAATCCGTCATTTTCCTTTGTCCCTCCTGCAAGTTCCTCAAGGGCCAATCCATCCGACTCCCTTGCTCACCCACCAGGCTCCTTCGCTTCTCCATCCGGCTCTGGTCGACGCCGCCACCGTTCGACCGAAAAACTGCCGGAGAAATCTCCAGCCTCCAGGTCATTTGCCTACCCATCCGGCTCCTTTACTCACCCATCCGGCTCCTTTGCCTCTCCACCTGGCTCCTTTAACCCTCCTGCAAGTTCCTCAAGGGCCAATCCATCCGACTCCCTTGCTCACCCACCAGGCTCTCCCAGGGTTAATCCGTCATTTTCCTTTGTCCCTCCTGCAAGTTCCTCAAGGGCCAATCCATCCGACTCCCTTGCTCACCCACCAGGCTCCTTCGCTTCTCCATCCGGCTCTGGTCAACGCAGCCACCGTTCGATCGGAAAACTGCCGGAGAAATCTCCAGCCTCCAGGTCATTTGCCTACCCATCCGGCTCCTTTACTCACCCATCCGGCTCCTTTGCCTTTCCACCTGGCTCCTTTAACCCTCCTGCAAGTTCCTCAAGGGCCAATCCATCCGACTCCCTTGCCCACCCACCAGGCTCCTTCGCTTCTCCATCTGGCCCCTCAGAGAATCCTCTAGAACCTGGGGTTCTTCCGATCCAGGAAGATTTGTTGGAGCATCCTCACTACAAAAGTTTTTTAAAGCTCCTCTCATCAACCCCTGATATCCATCTACCGACCGTGAATCTTTCAGAACACGGGGATCCTCTGACAGCAGTGGATATGCCGGCATATCCGACTCTGTCAGATTACCAAGTTGCTTTGGATGGTTTCTCAAAGGGGTCTCCTCAAATTAGTTCTGTTGCGGAGGTTGCCGGATTAATGACTCCGGATTGGACTACCTTAGAAGATATAGGATACAATTCGCTCTCTGCTTCTAACTTCACTGATATCTTGAATTTTGGTGCTGATGATTCTCAGAATCCATCGCCTTTCTCTTTTTTATCTCAATAATGTGTGTTCCCTTCCTTCCGCACCGCCAACACCCTCGGAAACCTCTCGCCTCTCATATCGAAACTTCAGTTTATCTCTCTAAACCCAAAACCAAAGAAAGGGCCATCATTGACTACTAGCACCACTGCTACTCTTCCACCTCTCCAAAAAAAAAAAAAAAAAAAAAAAAAAAAAAAAAACATATCTATATATATTCAATCTCTTCAATTTAATATTTTCGGCGGGTCGCCTTTCGCCGCACCTCCAAGTATTCTGATTCAATTTCTTGTTACTGTTATACGTACTGCTCGCGTATTCAGATCATGTTTTTATTTCCTCCGAAAATTCTACACCGGACCTCGCCGTTCCGTCGGCTCCAGTTACCGCCGTTCCGTCTGCCGGTCAAATCAAACATGTCAAACAACCAAAACCAAATTCCATTTTCTCGTATCCAAGCTTCGGATCCCTAAGAGCCTCCTTCAGCTTGAGGGGGGGGGTGTTAAAAGAATATATCCTCTCCATGTTCTTTTGATGTGTATATTCCCTCTCCATGTTCTTCCATGTTCTTTTGAGGTGTAATGCAATTATGTTGTTTTCTTTCATCATTTGCCATGTAATTATGTTATGTTCTTTAGCCTCTTGCCTTGTATATATATAGGGCCTTTCCCCATTGTAAAGAAAATGAAAAGATTGTAACAATGTAATCCATTATGGAATTCTTGCTCATTATAATTTCTCTATTTCTTGTGTTGTATAATTTAACACAGTCAAACATTAAACTGTTAAGTTGCAATCACACTTGACAGTTCAGTCAATGTTCAAACTCAAAACTCAAGCACACAAACTCAAGCAAAATATAAACCATTAAGTTTCAAGAACCAAAATAAGGCAGTGCTTTGACCTCCCTTTTTTTTTTTTAATCCAAACAGAGTAGCAAAGCAACAATAATCTGCAAAACTAACCAGAAAAACGTCAAAATATAATGCTAGCAATATACCAAGAAACCTTAAACCTTAACCAAATCCAATTTATTAAATTCAGTTCCAAACCAGAACTATAGCATCATATCACAAATGGCCAAGAATGAACTTGTAGTACCAATCAATTGCAGCATGAAAAAAATTGAAGTCCGCTATAAGGGTCCTTCTACACTTTGAGCTATACTATATTCAACTGAGAACAGTATATTCAATTAAATTCTGAATATTTGAGGAATTACTTCATTAATTAGTCTAATTCGTGGTAGCATTTCTTCCTTCACCATCAACGGTCCCATTGTCATTTTGATTTATATCGCTTTCCCCAGCCAAAGTCCCATCATGTGTTCGATCTCCTTCGCCATCCACAGTCCCGGCCATTGTTATTTTGATTTCTATCACCTTCCCTGCCACAGTCCCATCCTGTGTTCCATCTCCATTACCAGCCACATTCTCATTAACCTGGTTATTATCTGCATTTCCAGTATTTGCAACATTTCTCCTGCATGGCCTCTCGCATGGAATGATGCTCTCCAACTTACACAAAACATCATGCCATGACTAAAAAAATGAAGAAATAAGAATAGTATGAAATTATGAATATTCAAAGCAAGCAGGACATATTCATTCAAGATGGGAACTCGAATTTCCCTACTGCTATTTCTTATAAGCTCCAGTTGATCTGTAACAATCTTCCTGCTAGAGAGGCAATAAGGGAGTAAATAGAAATGACAGGAATTGGGCTTTATGTAAACACTAGCATGCAACCCGTGCAATGCACGGGCCGTTAATCAATTATTTCATAAAAAGTACAATACATTACGACTAGTTTTGCTTATACGTGTTAGTCAAATTGTAAATAAACTAACAATCTATCAATCCAGAACAATTACAATTTCTTTTTCCATAAAGAATCGTAGTAGCAAAGTAAAATACTTAATTAACTTATGTAATTTATTTATCTTTAAACAACTTGTATGCGTTTATTTTCTTATCTATATCATAAAATAGATACATAAATAAATTGTATGACTAATGTGTCAACCCTAGAAAACATAGAAAATAAAGGGGCAAACAATAAATTAACAATAATAACTGGATTATTTTAAATAATTTAACTAACCTCTAGAATAATTATTTATCATAACGTGGTCCCATTTATATAAGATTTATAAAATTATTTTAATATTTAATGATTTACATACTTTGTTGAACATATCAGCAAATAACATTTTTACAGCCGAAATCGAAATCGAGGGATCAGTATTAGCCATGTTTCCGGCCCCAAATCTCGATTGTGTATGAGACATGAGGTTGAATTTGATTTTTCTCTCTGAAAAAAGAAAAAATAAAAAAACACACTAATGTTGGACTTATTTATATAATAAGGGATAATGATTTTAAAAATTATATAAGTGGACAATGAATTGTGTGACTGAGATTTAAAATAATTTTTTAAATGAATAATAGTATATTTGACATATGTTACGACCTAATAAATAAACATGGATTGAGAATTTAACCACAACTTTAAAAATGTTTAATTTAAATAACTTATTTGTTATGAACCACACATGTAATATATATTACTTAAAGTTGAAATCCATTTTGACGATTATTAAAATAGTGCCATATTTTCGTTCTCTGTGTTTGCTTTCCAAATTTTAAATATTTATATTATAGCTTAATATAGTTGAAATATACTTTGACAATTATTAAATTTTTGTCATGTGTTACCAATAGGCTTATTGGGTAACAGGCTTATTCAATTTTATTGTTATTGAAACCCTGACATTGATTTTTCCTTTATAGACTTTTTCCTAATTTGTATTATAACGTAAATAAATAGTATTGAGTCCTTGACTTAAAAAGGTTGTGTAAGTCTCTCAACTGATGAATTATTTATTACTTATTATTTTATTAACTTTTGTTCTTTTAAAATTATTTATATTTACATTGCGCACGTATCATTTATATGCATAAATCTAGTTTAAAATAAAATCGCAACTGTCTCGGGAATTGTTTAATTATAATTAATTAATGGATGTTTAAACTCTTTGAAGATACCTTTCCTAACTTCGGGATCGGTTCTCGTTGGATTTTTTTTTGGACAAAGTTCTTGTTGGATTACAGTGCGAAATATGATTCTTATTTTAAGAAATTTTGCACTAAAAGCTTGGGTCCACAATTTCGAGGAATTATTACAAAGCTCCCACTCAACCTCCAAGCTCCACCATAATTAAGTCCATAAGCGTGCACTTACAAAAATCTCTCTAACCTAACTTAATTAAATACATTAAAATGTACTAATTAATAAGAATTATTACAACTGGGGTGTAAGCATAGTGAAAAATGGGTGAGAGTATTCCCACTTTACGCTAAGGGTGCGTTTGATTGCAAGCATGGAATTTACATGGAAAGAAAATAAGTTCCAGGTAATTGAATTGCCTAGAATTGAGTTGCATGGAAAATGTAATTAAATGTGTTTGATTGCCTTAATTTTCTACCCGGAAAATATTGGTTGTATTGTGGCATTTTTAATGTAGAAAAAATTATGGGTATTTTTTTTTACATAATTTTATAGTCATGATGGATCTTGTTTAATTGATCTTGATGAGTAGATTTTAAATATAAAATTTTTATTAAATTTTGAATTTTGTAGTTTAAGTTATAGCATTTTTAGTGTAGAAAATGGGTAAAATGTTGTCTCGAAAACCGTGCAATTGCCTGGAAAATAAAAACTAGCCCCCCCCCCCCCAAAGAAAATATTTTCCTTGTTTACAAGGAAAATGTAAGTGTGTGAGCCAAAAGTGGCAATTGAATTGCCTGGAAAAAAAAGCCAATCAAACACCTTAAGTTGTCAAATCAAGTGGAAAATGGGTATTTTCCATGGAAAATACTCTCAATCAAACACACCCTAAGATTTAAGCCACGAAAATCCCATTCCCCCCCTCCTTTCAGTGATCGACCACCATGTGTATCCATGTAATGTTCGTATTAAAAAAAAAGATGAATTACCATCTATAGCTACTTTATTCAAAACATTCCATAAAATTTGGTGAAAGAGACTTCAAATGCACCCACGATCTTGTAATTCGATAGTATGCTTTCCGCCTACATGATAGAACGTAGTTGTCAAATCTTTTACTAGTATATCCTAATAATAGTCGTGGCGGGGAATATATATATATAGTTTGTATAGAAAAAAAAATTTATATAAAAAAAGTTAGGGTGCGTTTGATTGCAAGCATGGAATTTATATGGAAAGAAAATAAGTTCCAGGTAATTGAATTGCCTAGAATTGAGTTGCATGGAAAATGTAATTAAATGTGTTTGATTGCCTTAATTTTCTACTCGGAAAATATTGGTTGTATTGTGGCATTTTTAATGTAGAAAAAATTATGGGTATTTTTTTTTACATAATTTTATAGTCATGATGGATCTTGTTTAATTGATCTTGATGAGTAGATTTTAAATATAAAATTTTTATTAAATTTTGAATTTTGTAGTTTAAGTTATAGCATTTTTAGTGTAGAAAATGGGTAAAATGTTGTCTCGAAAACCGTGCAATTGCCTGGAAAATAAAAACTAGCCCCCCCCCAAAAGAAAATATTTTCCTTGTTTACAAGGGAAATGTAAGTGTGTGATTAGTTATAAATGATCACTTTGTAAGCTTGTATCGAGAACTAAAAAAATAAAGAAAGAAAGAAAGAACGGTTCAAATGCCATGTGTGCGAAAAACTACATTCTGAACTTTGGGCCATTCAGGTAGCGCGTTTTCACGAAAATTAATCAAAGTTCTATATTTTTTAGTATTCATGTCCAGAATTTTTTTTTTCTCAGTATTACTTATCCTTTTTTTTAATAAGATTATTGCTCATTATTTCAAGACAAGTATGGGTCAAAAATTTTGCTTTGGTATGTATAAACAGGTTAATCTCTTGATATTAAATAGGTGAAGTTATGTATCGAACCAGCAAAACAAATTCAGAATTTACAAGATATACAATGGTTGAAATTTATAATATATACAATTGTTGAAGTGTTCAAATAAATTTAAGTGTTTTGTGTGTCCAAAATCGCTGTTCAAACTCCTCCCCATCCGCACTTCTCTTGACTCAATAATCTGTATCGAAAAGAACATATTAAGTAATAAAAAATAAGGTATACAAATTTTCACATATGGTAAATCAGTGCACACACATACAGTCAATTGGTTAGCACGAAGCACATCCGTTCAATGTTTTAAATTTCTCAAACTCATAGCCAACCTTTTTTTTAACACAAGAATCCACTGTATTAATGGAGAAAGGGATGCTACAAACTGCAGCTCGTGTGACTCGACCGAGTCTCCCACTTGAACGGGGGCACCTACCATTGGGCGAACCCCACTACACAACTTATAACCAATTGAACCTGGGTCTCCCACCTGATTTTCTAATGGAGAATTGGAGATAGTGTAATGTTTAATGATACTGATAAAAAGATTGTAATAATACTTCTGGATGCAAAACGTATTTAGAAGTCAAATATAGCAAAAAACTTCAAAATAATAATAATAATAAACCAAGAAGGGTGATGTAAAAGGAATTCGGTAAGAAGATTGTGTGGTTTTTTTTTGGTGTGGGATGGGGGATGTCATTGACCTACTACTGCCATTTCCTCTACATTAATATCCATATCCTCAAAGTCTACACAAATGGTAAACATAGGATCGGTGTCGTCGTCGTCATCAAAAATGGGGATTGTAAACATAGGATCGATGTCGTCGTCACAAATGGGGAACATAGGTTCATCGGGGAATTTTATCCTCTCTAATTTGCAGACCACATAGTCCAAAGAAGGTGCCTGCAAGGAAATTAGTATTGATCGAATTACATAAAGTTTTAGTTAATTTACAACTTCAATTTTAATATTAATAAAGTAATTACAAGTAGAATAAGAGAGATTTACTTTAGGTTCGACAGATGCGTATTCAGTCATGACCCACCCAACATTAGGTTGATCAGAATTGTTGTAGAAAAAGCTTTTCTTGTAACCAATTATTTGATTTCCATAACGAGGATCCTCCACAGGGATAGAACTACCATTATTTTCGACTATCTATGCATCACCACCAGTCGTTCTAGCAGCAGTAATGTCGTTTTCCTTGGGAGTAGCAGTGAACAAGTAAACAGATTTCTGATCTGGATACTCGGTGTGCATTGCAAATACATCCCAAGGCTTCTTCCCGTAAAGATCACACCTATCCATGTCAAACACATACCCATCGAATGGTAATTCTTCTCCTCTCACCTTCATACTCAAAAAACTTACCAGTATATGATCCAATGGAATAAATCTAAAGTCTGAGTACACCTTCTCATTATCTCTGCAAATAAGATTTCCGACTCTGAATCAAATCAAAGAATAATTCTTCTTTTATAATTGAATCACAAACAACTGTATAGTGAAATATTGATTGATTGATAGATTGCGCAGAGTGTTATATATATATAATCCACAACATCACCCACTTCAACCTTAATTATATTCACGTTGGCCCAAATTCCTAATTTATAATGGATTCTGCATTGTATCATCATCAATTGCTAGACCCTCTTAGGTCGGCGAGAGGACTAGAGCCCAGGGATTAATCATTCTAACGATTTTTTATTAAAAATATTATTTTAAATAACACAGTACTAATAAAACATACCATAGCTTTCAAATTGACATTAATTCTCCAACCTCATGCATATCCAAAACAAAATAATCAAGTTTAAACCCAAGTGAAAATTCCAAAACACAAGTCCAAAACATCAAAGGCATACGGAACATTACTTCCTAAACTAGTAGCAATAGCAACAAATTGTCCCAAGCAATTCTAAAACAAAAAATAATAATATTTCAAAATAAAAAATTAACAAAGAGAAGTTGAAATCTAACCTTCAAAACTAGGGTTTTAAAACTCGAAATTACAGAAAAAGGAAGAGATGCTTTGCTTCAAGACTCCTTGATAACGTCTACTGGCCTCCCTGGGGATGGAAGGAGATGAACGAATGTGCGGGAGATGGACTGCGTAACTCTGTACGGGGGAATTTGTTTCGTGCCTTCTCTTATTTCAAAACCTAAACTCGAGTGTAAAACGAAGAAAGAAAAAAAAAAGGAAATAAAACCAACCACAAACGACGCCGTTTGGTAAAAAGTAAATAAATTTTTAAAAAGTAAACTATCCTAATAAATCTTAAACTATTGATATTGTTCAACTTTAACCCTTAAACAAAATTTTGCCTCATTTAAATAATTAAACTATTGACCGAATTCTAAATTGACCCTTTTGATAACTTGGACATAGTGCCGGCAATGTTTGACATAACACGCTAACCTGACACGAACTCGACACAGAGTTAACGGGTTTATGTCAAGAATAAACGGGTTTGGGTCAATTTCGGGTAAGATAAGCTTAACCCGCAAATTAAACGGGTCATGTTCGGGTTAACCTGCTAACTTGAAATTGACTGGCAATTAACACGAGGGGCAATTAAAAAAAAGGGCTTATTAGAGAAAGATTTTCACACTAAGGCCTAGGAATATTTTTTTTTAAATAAAGGGCCTATTTTTTATTTTATTGATAATATGACATGTGTCTTTTTTTTTCATTATAAAATGACATCCCAACCCTTAAAATAAACTAAAAAAATATCAATATGCATTAAAATATGGACTGCAATATGAACTTTGCAGTCTATATTTCACTGCAATATGAACTTTGCAGTCCATATTTCACTGCAATGTGAACTTTGCAGTCGATATTTTTAGTGCAAAGTTCATATTGCAGTCCATATTTCACTGCAATGTGAACTTTGCAGTCCATATTTTTAGTGCAAAGTTCATATTGCAGTACATATTTCACTGCAATATGAACTTTGCAGTTCATATTTTATTGCAATATGAACTTTGCAGTCCATATTTTTTGTGAAAATTTCATTAAAAGGGGTAATTTAGGTAATACATAACATGTTTTTATTAATTAAATGATATTTAAATTTATTCAAATACATTCATTTAAAATATAAAACAAAATAGGCATCTTACACTAATTACCAATTAAAAATAGGCACTTCATTCAAATTACCAATTAAAAATAGGCCCTTCATTCAAAAAAATATTATTCATTGGATTTTTGGTAAAAATCAATGTATAATAAGCCCTTCTACCTAATTTCTAGTTAACACGATTATTATTTTTATTTTCTTTTGTAGCTGTATATATATATATTTTTGTTTTGCCATCTTGCTTGAACAATTATATTCTTATTTTGAATATTGGTAATAAATAATAGTTATTATGTTTTTTATGATGGATAACCTACTAATTTTTTATGTTTATGCTTCGGTGATGGAATGTTATATATTTTGACTCTAGATTATTAATATTGAATTTTGGTATTGGGTAATACTTATTATTACTTATTAAAAATTTATAATTATTATAAAACAAGTTAATTTTTTCATACGAGACTTAATTGCTATTATAATCTTAAAAGGTTAATTGTGCCGTGTCGAGTTTCAAATTTAACACGACCTATTTATTAAACGGGTTAGTCGGGTCATGTCGTGTAACCTGTAAAATAAACAGGTCGTATTCGAGTTAATATAAATGACACGATTAGTTAAACGAGTTGTGTTCAAGTTAACACCAATACTGTAATACTTATGTGTTGACACGACCCGATCACGACACAAACCCGAATTGCTGGCCTTACTTAGACGGAATTTCATCATGTGCTATGCACCACACATTTTGGGGGTATAATTGTCATTCTGATAATTAAGAAATATAAAACCCTAGAAATAGTTTAGAGAACCCTAACTTCTCCGATATGCAACCATAATAATGAGGAGAATAAAGAGAACATGAACCACAAAGACCAAATCAAGGATAGCAATAGCCTTGGACTTGGAATTATCAAGATTGCACTTGATTAGGCCTTCAACGCCACTCACAACATTTATCATTTCAAAGAGGCAGAAAACGGAGTCACATTTGGCTTAGAGATCAGAGATTTGGAAGGAAGCTGAGTCAGAGGAGACTGAGTACCAGAGGTAGAAGAAGGAAGAGGCGATGGCAAAGAAGAGATTGGGAGGAAATGGGATGAGGGGGTTGGTTTCTGTTAAGAGAAGGGAGATGAAGAGGAAAAAGAAGAGGAAGATGATGCTGGCGAATCGAAGGGAGGTGAAGTGGTGGACGAAGGTTCGGCCTTTAAGGAGGGTATCAGAATTGGCGGAGATTATCGTTTGGTTGATTTGGGGATCATGGCTGATTTAGGTTCACTTAAGAGATTGTTGATTAGAAGGAATCCAGCGCCAACTAATGTGTAGGTGAAAAGATCCATTTATAGATCTTTTGTGTAAATCTTTATTTATTAGCTGGGTGGGTGTGTAGAAGTTGTTCTTTAATAGTGGATTTCCCTCTTTACAGATGTCGAAAATGGGTAAAAATGGAAGAAAATTAATTAGTAGCTAATATAACCATTTTTTCCTTTTAAAAATGGAGGGAAAAGATATTCCGACCAATTAAGTTAACGGCAAAATTGGATTAAAGGGCCAATTTGGAACTAGATTAATAATTTAAGTATTTGGATAAGGCAAAATTTTATTTAAGGGCTAAAGTGAGACAATATTAATAATTTAGGAGACATCATAGTAGTTTACTGTAGAACTGGGACCGGTTCGGTTCCTAGCCAATTTTTGAAGAACCGTTAACCGAACCATTAAATTATAATAGTTCGGTTCTAAGTATAAAAAAGTGAAGAACTGTTTAAGAACCTAACCGGTTCTAACGGTTCAGCTTCTCCGGTTTATCGGTTAACCATTAACAAAAGAAAAATCAAAATATTAACGGTTATTCGGTTCTTCCGGTTTATTGGTTAACCGTTAACAAGAGAAAAACCAAAATATTAATGATTATTGGAAAGAAATAACGGGAAATAATGGTTCTAACGGTTCAGTTCTTAAACATTGGAATAGAGCTTAGAAGGAAAAGTTCAATAACGGTTCCTTAACGGTTATTGAAAAGAAATTATATTAAGAACCGTTAACCGAGCCGTTAACAAATGACAAGAACCGAACCGTTAAAAAAAATTAGCAAATTTTGAAAAACCAAACTGAACCAGTTCTCCGGTTTCTGGTTCTATTTTTCCAGCCCTAGTTTACTCAATTAAAAAAAAGGAGCAAATGGTCGATTTCCAAAAAATAGCGACTATAAAAAGTCGCTGACTAATCAACAATTTTTTCGGACTCTACTTAACACCATGGACTAGCCAAAGTAGAAGTGAGGAGGACGATTTCTGCCTAGGGGCAATTTTTAAAACATCATCATTAATCCTTAAATTACTGTTATTCTTTTGTTTCCGGTGCCCCACTTTCCCTTTCTCTCCTTAGTTTTAGGCTTTCCTAACAAGGAAAGGCTTTTCATTTAGAATTTTTAAGGGAATAAGTAAAAGATAAAAACCTAATCCATGTACATGAATCTATGATTTTTTTTCTCTCCATCCCTCTTATTATGTGTGTATCAGAATTAATTTTACTAGATGGATAAACTTAAAAAGGTAATTACTTATCAATTCATATATACTAAAAATTCGAGTCCAAACATGTTTTAAAAAAATGCAAGGCATATGCAAGGCATTTTCCTTAAACAAGGTCGGGCAGAAGCCTCAAAGCTCAACAAGGCGTACGCCTCATTTTATTTTATTTCTTAAGGAAAAAAATTAAGATAATAAAAAAATAAAACGACAAAATTTAGACAATAATCAATATTACTAAAAGTTCAACAGCAAGTAGAATAAATAATCAAATTCATCACAAGAATCATCATCAAACCACGCAAAACGAACAAAAATTGACATAATGAAGATCATCAAAAACAAAATAATTACCATCATCAATATGATCCAAGAATCCGATGGTTTGAAATACACATCAAAATTTTCACCCTCACCTTTTTCACCACTCAAAGGATCCTCCATTGAGGTTCTTTAATGTTGACTTAAGGGTTAAGGCCTACGGATTCATTATTTTTTACAAAGAAAGGGTATTGCGTTGAAGGAGGTCAGATAAGAACTTATTGTCAATGAGGTTTTCCACTTTGTTGTAAAGAGAGTTTCTATTTTGTCTATGTAAGGTCTATGGTTTTGTTATTTTAACCAAACAAACAGAAAGGAGTGAAATACTTGCTAAAACACACACCTTTTGTGCCTCACACAACTAACGCGCAAACCTCGCGCAACAACCCTGAAAGCTTAAGCCTCAGCTGGCTAATCTAGTCTCGCCCGGAGGTGTACACCTATTAAAACAAGATCTCCAAATTTCTTGACCCTGACCAATTAGGGTCACAAACCCCTTCTCTTGCTGTTGGCCAAAGCATCCACGTTGGGAAAATATCATCATTGACCTAATTTTCATTTTGAAGACCCAAAAGGACTTTGTTATAACTACAAAACAATATGCAAAACCTAAAATATGGAGTTCTTTTTATTCTTCAACCTCTTAATTTCGCAACCGGACGCTAAATATAAATCAAATTCATATAGAAGAGATTTGGATAGAAGAATGTTGAAACTAAACCACTTATATGATTTTCGGATGCAATACATATTTTATATTTCCTTGGATTCAAAGTCACATGACGAAACATATATATATTTCTTTTGGAGGTAAAAGGAACCGTTGTATTTACATTTAAATTGATTACATATACAAATCATGGAAGGTTACCATTTCATAACATTTTCTACATGAAGCAAAATATCTCCAACGATCAATCCAACGGTTTTGTTGAGTCATGAGATGTGGTGCAGATCGATGACACTATATGCCATGATTAATTTTTCAGCAGGGAAGACAAATTCTCTATTTTAGTTTCTTATTACAGTTTTGTGTTTATAATGAAGTTCTTTTGGGCTTTGGGTCCATGTGTGCTTCCAACATAGTGGCGTCGACCAAAAGCAAGAGAAGGCCGATGACCATAATTGAGTTAGGGTCAACCAATTTTGACTCCATATGAACCTTCTTGCCTTTCTCTTGTCTCAAGAGTATCGAGCCACATTTAATTTAGGTTGGGACTGGATAGACAGTATAGTTGCTTCTAATTAAAGAAAAATGAAAATTTAGTAACTATATTATTATAGATTTAACTTTTTTACTAAGAATCATGTTCTATCGATGCATATACATTGAGCATCCCACCCATAGTTCTCACAACAAAAGCTTTTGGTATTTGCGTTCGTCTCATAGTTCACAATAAATAAAATTGTTCTTCAAAAGGACCAAAAACGTACATGGATTGGCGAAAACTTCCAAAGATCAATTTTCGTATAACTTACAAGAATACCTCCCTTCGACTTTTTGATCCTTGAAGACTCTTCCTAACACCACAAAAACCTAAGGTCAACTAAGTCAGGGTTGGACCCCCCTGAAGCAATTTGTAACACAATTTATGCAGGAAGGCTAAGAAATTGCAAAAACCAAGCCAAAATTGAGGTGATTTTCCATATTGAATGTCCTTTGGCACGTTTATTTCCCTATTATGCTATATCAAATGCTCAATTTCAAGTACAATGAATTAATAAATTTATTGCATATATTTGCTTTCAACTTTTTGTAAATTAATAAAATACTAGGCAATATTACTACGCGTAATATGTCTATATTTAGAAAGAAAAATGGATAGGATATTATCTCTATCCGAGGAATTCGAAAGAATAAGGATAAGAATAGTTGAACATACTATTCAAAAGGAGATTGCAAAATAAAAAAATGATAGTAATAATGGATAGTATATTATTCGTTCCGTATTCGATCTGTTTACACCCCTATTTGTGGTGTTTCGCCAATTAAATTTGTTTAAATTGATTCCTTAGTAGAGGCAAAAAACAAAAATAAAAAAAATAAGTATAAAGATTAAGGGGGAATATTCAATTTAGAATTTGTAGGATATTTTTTGGATTTCTTCATGTGTATTCAATTGGGATTTTAAAAGATCTTTTAAAATCTTATGGTATCCAATTAGGATTTTAAAATCTCGTGATATTTAATTATGATTAAAAATAGTCTTTTAAAATCTTATGGTATTCAAAACTTAATAAACTTTAAAGGATTTTATAGATTGATAGATTTTGATGGATTTGAAAGTATCTTTATGAATAACAAATCTACCAACAAGTCTTTTCTTCAAGCGAAAGATTTCACATGAATTTTTCTTCTATCTTTCTCCTAAACCCTATGTATTATTTCTTCTGCGTCTCTATAATTTTATTAAATCTTTCCACTATATTCTCTTAATTTATCTAAAACCTCTTATTCTCCCAAACTCTAAGTATTATTTTTATTATTCGTCTCTAAAATCTATTTAAATCCCTTCACCCCATTCACTTTATCTAAAATCTTTGTTTCTTCCTATATTACTATTTTCAAAGTTTTAATTATCTAATTAATCATCTTCTTCCAAACCTATCGAGATGTCGCCAATCTCCTTGATTTTTTCTCCCTTTTTATGAATTTTTTAGACAAAAGATAAAAATTGATTAGAAAAAGGAAAAAAAACCAACCCGCTGGGTTTTTAGACTCGATCCGAACCATTTAAGGTAGGTTTATAATTTCTTATTACTTTAAAGTCGTAATCAATTTTTATTATTATTTATCCTTTGGTTTTTTTATTGTAATTAGAAGAATCAATGAATTTACTAAAATCTACAGAAATAATAAAGAGTCTGCGCATTAAAATATGTTAGACTCTGTATGAATTTATTAAAATATATTAGATTATGTATATATTTAAAATAACCTACAGATTTAAAAGAATCCCTGGATTTTAAAAAGTCCATAAAAATCTCATAAAATCTAAATCGTATACCTAAATATTTTTCTGAAGATGAGATTGTGATATACGAATTATAAGTGTGTTCTATAAAATAGAGGAATATTTAACAAAATAAGCAAGCCTTTTTTGTCTTATTTTAAGTACTATATATGCTCGCACCTACAACACTACTGACTTGATCACGTACCGGGTTTTTGTCGTGGAACCCATACCTAAGCACCCATCCCACACCCGACTTGTTAAGAAGATATCTTAGGCCGTTAGATATTTATTGTAAAATTAAATATAAGTAGCTGGTTAGAAAGGACCCACTCTAACGGGTGTCGATTTCGTTTTGAAAAACGTGAATATACACCGTTTTCTATAAGCATAAGTCTAAACTTAGTATGCATTGTAATTATATACTATTATAAGGGTATTTAAATAAAAAATATTATATCTAGGTCGAGTCGGATCAAATGGGTTAAAATTACGCAAACCTAAACTCGACCCGAACTTGTACTTGGTTTTTATTTTTGAATGCATATCCATATTGGTGTTAAAAAACTCGTCCCAAATTGTGAGAATCCGAACTTTTTATCCGACCCGTTCTTCTCGAGGTTTCTTGTTTTCTTTTGTTTTGAAAGGAAAACGTGTTTTTAGAGTTGCCAGTTTGTTTTACGAGAAAACAAAGAAAAGATCGTACAAAAGATAATTCGAAAACGAACTACCTTTCATACGTTTGAAACTAGAGATTTATTGATAACTTGATTTGCTAGGATTCGGGAACTACGTTACGAATTGGGAAGGTGTTAGGCACCCAATTCGCCCTTTCGGTCTCTTAATGAATCATGTATTCAATTCTTATTTTAGGTATCTTTCAAGTAGTTTGAATTGTTTTCAAAATAGTCCTTTCGGATAAATTATATTTAAAACAGTATTTTGAAATCAGACTCGAGCTTTGCAAGTGCCTATGTATTCATTTGAAGAATGAAATTAGAGTATCGTAGTTCCACTTGTTTAGAAACTATTTTTGTATTTTTGTTTTGTTTTGAAAACATGTCAAAACATATTTTAGTTTTCTTGTAAAACTTAGAAAGGACGAGTTTTGAAAGCAATGAACTTCTTTGCAAGTTATCTAGTTTTTTTATTAACACTTGTATTTAAATGCAGTATTGAAATTCAGATGAGTTATAGAAATGTGTACCTGATGCATTTGAAGAATAACGAAGACTGCTTGCTTGCTCATTTCTCTCTCTAGAACTTTCTTTCTCTAAGACTTTTCTCTCTTCTAGAACTTCCTTTTCTCTCACTTTTTCTTTCTAAAAAGACTCTTTAATGATCTCGATAGAGTTTCTTCTTTCTAAAAACTCTATTGAGTGTTGATGATCCCAAATGAAACCCCAAGGCTCTTATTTAGAGAGAAATTTCTGTCAAAAATGCTTTAAAAAGAGGCCAGCTGCAGGGGGTAGCCGCACAATTGGCTAGGGTTGCGGTTGGGGCGTGCGGCTGGTGGCTGCAGCTAGAGGCTGCTGTTGGGGCCTGCGGCTAGGGTCCAACCGTACGGTTGGAAGGGTGCCGTGCGGTTGGGGGCATGTGGCTGGGGGCAGGTCGATCCCCGTCATAGTAAGCAAAGTGGCAACATTGGTCGTAGCAGACTCCTAACGGTTTCAAAGCCAGAGTCTTTCCTAACAGACTTTTATATGTATGACACTAAAAGAAAATGACTTATTTGGAGGAAAAAAGTTGGCCACTAAAAGTTAAAAAATCGCCACTAAAACATTTGGTGGCGAAATTTCTTTCGCCGCTACTTTGCCGGTAAAAACGTGCCACTAAAGGTATTAGTGGCGAACAAAATTATTTCCCCACTAATGTAAACCTTTGTTGGGGAAATATTTTCGCTGCTATATATGTTTTTTGGTGGGGATTTTTTATCCCCACAAATACTAGACAATTTCGCCACAAAAAACATGTTATATCGCCACTAAAAATGCATTTTTGTTGGGGAAAAAAATTTGTCGCAAAAGAAGTATATTTAGTGGCGATTTATTTTTCCATCAATGGTGAAATCGATTGCCAAAAAAAGAAAAGAATTTGTGGCAAAATAATAAATCACCACCAAATGCACCTTTGTTGAGGAAAAAAATTCGCTGCTACATATCTTTTTTTGCGGGTTTTTTTTGTCCCCACAAATACTAGACAATTTCGCCACAAAAAACAAGCTATATAGCCACTAAAAAGGCATTTTTGTTGGGGAAAAATAAATTTGCCATAAAAGAAGTATATTTCGTGGCGATGTGTTTTTCCACCAACGATAAAATCGATTGCCAAAAAAAGAAAAGAATTTGTGGCAAAATAACAAAGACTTTTTGGTGGGGAATTTCCACTCCCCACTAACCTGCCACCACTAATTATCATCAAGATCTTTTATGGCGATCTTGTTTCCCACCAATTGTAGCTCATTAATGGGGATTTCAAATTTACCCATTAACTATTTTTTTTATTTAGTGGCGAATTGTTCATCCCCACTACATACCACTTATCATGGCGATTTTTTTTATTTTGCTACGAATTCCAAAATTTATTTAGCACCAACTCAGTTTTTTTCCTGCCACACTTTTAGTGGCAACAATAGTGGGGAAAAACTACTTTCACCAGTAATAGTGTACACAATAACCAACTTTTTAGTGGGAATTGCTGAATTTGCTGCAAAACGGTTCTTTAATGGGGAAATTGTGGCCAAATAAATATTCGCCATAGGTGGTATATACAATTACTATTTATTTGTGAGAATTATTGAATTCCCTACCAAAAAATACTTTTTCGTGGGGAATTTCAACTCTCCACCAACCAATCACCACTAATTATCATCAAGATCTTTTATGACGATCTTATTTCCCATAAATTATAACTCATTAGTGGGGATTACAAACTTACCCACTAACTATTTTTTTGTTAGTGGCGAACTGGTCTTCCCCACTAAATACCACTTACCGTGGTGATTTTTTTATTTCGCTACGAATTCCAAAATTTATTTGGTGCCAACTCACTTTTTTTTCCCGCCACACTTTTAACGGCAACATTATTAGGGAACACTACTTTCGCCATTAATAATGTACACAACAACCAACTTTTAGTGGGAATCGTTCAATTTGCTGCAAAAAGTGTCTTTTAGTGGGAAAAATTTACTCTCCCACTAAAAATTCGCCACTAATTGTCATTTTTCTTGTAGTGATGACTCAAAACTTAATGCAGAATGGATGATTTATAAAAAACCTAGATTCACACGAGAGTCGTGGATTGGGGTGTTCACACAAATCTGACTTATTAAGGAGATTCTAGTCCATAGGAAATTTATAATAAAATTCAGTATGCATGAGGGGCATAATAGAAAAAATGCTAACCTAATTGATGCATTTTATGTTTTCAAAAACTTGAACTCACACATTTTATGATATGCGTAATCTTGAACTCAATCTGTATAAATTCGAACTCAATATGTCTTTCCTAACCAACCGAGAAATTATAATTATATGATATTATAACTGTATTTAACAAAAAAATATTATATTTAGGTAGAATATGATACCATATATAGTGGCTTAATTAGGTAGAATATGTATGTTGAAATCAAAATGAGGGCACAGAGTTTTGATCCAAACAAATTGAAGGAAATATTTTATAAACGAGAAGAACTGACATTTAATTTTTGTATTATAAAGCTTTTCTTTTTACTATTGCACATTCATTGAGCACGTATGAATTTTTAATCATGAAGATGAGGCCATAATTTTTTCTATGCACTTAAAATTACTAGATTTGCCTTCAAGGTTTTGAAAATATATTCTCACCGTTTCAAATTCATAGTCCCACTTCAACTTTGTATTTTTTAAGAAAATACTAATTTGAACCTAATATATATATATATATATATATATGATCGATGGATAGGGATACAACTTAATTTTCATTGTGATACTTAGTAAATTAATAAAAGAAAACAAACGAAATTAATTTGAGATATCTTGGGAAAAAAAGCGAGACTAGTATTTAATTTGGGATATCCTGAAAAAGAATGAAAGTATTAATTTCATACGGAAGGAGTATTATTTAAATTAGATTCAAACTCATAAATACAGTTCATAAGGATATATAGATCTTAACCAGTAAGTCAATTTCATCAAATAATTTTTAAATGTATGAAAAATCTACGTATAAAAAAAATTACAAAATATAATTTGTACGTACAATGAGTATGCCATGTATTTAATATAAAAAATAGCCCCCCCCCCCCACCCAATTTATAAGTTTGTTTAGGGGTCGTCAAAACTCTGAGAGCCCTGGGGGCCGCCGGAGTTTCTCTCTGGCACTGACGTCGTTAGAACAGTGCGTTGTGTTAGCCCAAGTGTAGGCACATCAAGTTGTATTATAAGCTCAAAAGTCCGAGTATCGATCCACAGGGATAGTTGAAAATGAATGGAATGGATAGAAGATTATACGGTTTTCTGATTTTTGGTAAAAAAATTGGTTACGAATAACATTAATGTAAATCGGTTGTGAAAAGTGTTAAGAAAGCACTAATGTGAGTAGAAGTTTCTCGCAATATAAAAAATGGCATTTGCAATCTCATACCAAGATTTCAATACAGTATTCTCGATAACGAGGAATGTTGTCATATCGCTCAATAGCAAAAGGTGCAAAGCTAGGCAGCTCATTCTCGAATTGAAGCTATATCAAGATGGAATATAACAAAATTTCACCAAAGATGAAACTATCATATCTATCTCTTAGCTACGGGTGTGAAGCAAAGCAACCCATTCCTGATAAAGCTAATCCGAGGTAGAGATAATAGACTCACCACAAAAAGGATTTTTATATAAAGTATGTATGTGAAATCTTAAGGTTTAAAAGAAGGAAAATTAGATAGTGAATCATTATAATGAAACGAAGCGAAGTTTGTGGAATAAATTCATTAATTAATCGATCGTCACATAAGGAAGACAATAAGGAGTCTAAATAACATATAAAGTGTATGAAACACTCAAAATATCAGTAAGTAAGTCAAAGGTTAGATTAACAAATTTATAAATCATCTATGAAATTTAAAGAACTCTTCATAAATCTTTACAAAGAGGAAAAAAGGTCCATAGATGGGAGAAAAATACTATAAACTTTCTAGAACCATACAAGTATATTGTATTATCACTCAAATACAAGAACTAAGCATACAAGGCATGAAAAGTCTAATCTTTAAATGAAACTATCTAGAAAGCTTGAAGAATGAAGGATTTGAAAAGCAACATGATTTACAATTATTTAACAAACTTTAAACATGGATTGAGAAATTAATTATCGAAAATCATATCACGATTCACCTCCATAACCTTAGTAAAAGACTACTCCATAATAAATGAAGGAACAAATATTATAGAAGAAGAAATCATTCTTACAAAATCAAGAACTTACAAGAGAAATAAAGAAAAGTTACACTTTTTGTTCTCCCTTGTCTCTAGCACTCGTGTGTGTAAAACCAAGATAATCCCCTCTAGATGATTTTTCCTTCCTAAAACTAGCCAAAAATGTCTAACAAATTAATAAGAAAATATAAGGGAAAATATCTAGGAACATTAATTCCCAAAATAAGGCAAAAGGGAGCAGGTAGTTGGTGTCCTCGCCAGGCCATGATCGATCATGGTGTGCACTGCCTGTTGATCTTTGGACCATGATCGATCATGGGTCTGGGAGGAAATTCACTTCATGCATTTTCCAAGCTTTTAACTCACTTTCGATCAATCTTAGAAGGTCCATTGCATTTGATGCTTATAAACACATAAAAACACAACAAAAACACATATAGTGGGACAATATTATATACACAACTCGTTAAGGCACTAATCTCGAGATAAGTGAATAATTCGGCAAAGTTAAAACAATCAACGCGTCAAATGGCTCCGGGAAAGAGCTTATGCATAACAATATTATGCATTTATCAGGCACCCATCTAGAATTTTTCTTCATCTCCTTGCATTTTTTCCCTACAGTACACACTATGAGGATAGCTATAATCATGCTGTTATACAATGAAGATAAATAAATTAATCCAAGAAACATAAATTGTAGTTTATTTTTTTTTGATATTTATGTAATGGCTAACGATATTATATATACACAATTTGTGTGACAAATTGCTTGCTGATTGTACACAATTTCAATAGTTCTACTACCCAAATGTCATATAACAATAAACCAAAACAAAAAAATAACGGGAATGCCAACTTAAAGCTGAATTATATTGGCTACTATTAAAGCGTTTATTGGGTTGTGTGCCTTCAATAATTCTAGAGAGACTCAATATTCAAACCAAAAATTATAACTATATATATATTGGCATTTTCGCATTTCGTATCAAATGAGGTGTTGATAGTGTACGTAAAACACACATGCCAACTAATACGGTGATACTTCATCATTGAGGCAATATTTTTTAAACCCAATATTATTTTAAACTAAAACAATTTTGTATCTTACTCAAAATACGTTGATATGGCACAACTTATACCAATTTTGATAATAGTACTATACAACCTAATATTTTACAATAAATTTAATTATAGAAAACTAGGATTACACTCCTACTTTTGAAAAATGTTAGGGGGTTAGGACAACACAAGATGTATTATTATGATTACATTTATAGTTTTGAATTCTTTCTTAAAATAGGTATGGTGTAATAAATAGTGAGCTGTATGTGTAAGGGTGATTTTGTTTCTATCTACCAAATCTTGCAGTTTATCCGCGCTATTAAGTTAATCCACATCACCTATAAAGTTAATATGCGAGCGTGGATAAACTGACAAAACAATATTATAAATTTAATTTTATAAATATTATTTTAAATAATAATTTAATACTAAAATATCCACTAAATTAATAAGTTCAACCACTTTATAAATTTAGATACTAATATTAAACAATAAGTGAATCTTAATTTACTTTAAAGTAAAATAACACAATCAAAAATTAACCTAGCCTCCTTTCTCACCCTCACTGTCCTTCTTCCCCAAACCCCACCATCCCCACCATGCCCACCTGCCAACCTCCTTCTTCTCTATCATCTCCTCTATCTTTACTTTTTTAAATATTACTTTAAAGTAAGAGTCTATGTCTAACTTTCCCATTTGTTAAGAATGCCATAATTTAAAGATAATCGATATTCAAGAATAAAATATTTCATAAACTAGAATTGTTGAATCATATGCACCCAAGATCACAAGAGCAACATATTATGACTTTGATTAGCAGCCTCATATGTTTTGATTTCATATATATATATATATATAATACATCACTCAAAATCCATGATTCTTACACATCTATGTAAATATATATACATACATATATATGTGGCAGTGCACTAGCATTAATGTTAATGCAGGGCATCATCGGTTAATGAGGGCAGAATTGTTTCCCAAATACTCGGCTAATGAGGACGGCAAAAATGCTAAACAACCAAGCCATCTTCTGTTCATTTGCTGTCAATCGAGCAACCCACTAGGTCAATTACAATTGAATTAGTTGCTTCAGGCTCGGTCAATGTCAACCGAATTAGTGCACTATCATTTTTTTTAGTTGAGACGTGAGTCCAAATTATTCATTTAAGGTGAAAATTAGGTAGAGTCTAATTGAAGAAGTGATATCTAATTATATAGATTATCTCCCTACAATCCCAAGTAAAAATGATACTTGTCCATACGTAATTGGTTATTTATATACAAAGTTATTTAGATTAGGAATCATATTTAATATAGGAATCATATTTAAATTAGGAATCATATTTAAAAAGGAGTCATATTTAGATTAAGAATCATATTTAAATTAGGAATCTTAATTAAAATGGAATCTGAATTTATATAATTATAATTTAATTTTAATTAGTGGATATACTTATTAATTTTAAAAAGGGTAATATTGTGAAATCGTGTTTAAAATTTTCATGATTTAAGGGTGGATTAACTGCAAGATTTGGTGGATAGAAACAAAATCACCCTATTTGTAATGGCAAAAGTTTAATCTGTTCATGCACCCTTATATTTGTTTCTAGAAAATAGTAGGGATTGCTTAAGGGTGATTTTATTTCTATCCACGATATCTCGCACTTAATCCGCGTTATTAAATTAATCCACGTTACCTACTAAATTAATCCATGAATGCGGATAGATTGACAAAAAATATTATTGATTTAATTTTATAAATATTATTTTATTAATGATTTAATATTAAAAAATCCACTAGATTAATAAGTACATCCACTTTAATTAAATAAATAAAAATAGGGTAATTTCTTTAAGGATGAATATTCTTTTCTCTATCTATTTAAGGACACAACTTTTATACTAACAATTTGAGGTCCAAAGTTTTGTTTAAAGTACAAACTTTTATGGATAAAAAATTAAAATTAAATTAATATAACTACAAAACTAATTTATATTATTGTTATTCCTATAATGTCACTATCATCTAATTGATTATTAAACTAATCTAAACTTCTAAAATCTTGTTCAAAACTAATATCTATAAAATCAAATTCAAAATTCAAATTTAAATAATCAAACAACTTCTAACAACTTAATCAATTACTAAAATATAGAAAATCAAATAATTCAAAATTTAAATTTCAACAATCAAAAAAAATTAAACAACGTAATTAAATTGATTAGTAATTAACAATGGTGATTTTATTTCTATCCGCGAAATTTGTCGGTCTATCCCTCTTTTTGAGTTTTACAAAGATGATCTCTATTACCCGGCCACTAAGTTTAACCACATTGTTGGATAAACTTACAAAAATCAATATTGGCATAATTTTTTAAAAATAACGATTATTTTTTATTCAATTGTAAATCATCCACAAATTTTTACTTCTATCCACCGTTATATAATATATCAAAAACTAAACATAAATTGTATAATAAAATGATATTTCTAATATATATAATTTACTATCAATTTTATCCGCTTTTTGGACTCGAAATTAGACTATAAGATTAGATTATAGTCTATAATTCACATTTGTTTTCAGAATTGAGATTATACAATAATTCACATTAGTCTTGGAATAGTAATTAAACAGTAAGTATACTTTGAAGCATTTGTAATACGTCTACAAAATTTAGTTCATACCTAGAAGCAAATTAAAATTATAACTTAATTATGGATTCATGATGGCAAACAAGAAAACAAACATATATTATAATTGAATATTATTCCTTTGACTTGAAAAGATTGAGATTGAAGAAAATGATATTTATTGCCTCTACTAATTCTTAATTAGTTTCTTACGTTCCAATACTGCTTTATTTTTATTTTTTTAAAGCCCTCATTGTCTAGAAAAAAGAATAATTGAAAACTCATATGTTGAAAAAAATTATTCATTAGTGTTATGATGTAATAATATAAATTAATTTCGCCCAGTTTTGTAATATTGTATGTTTTTGATGAATAATGAATATAAAGTAATTGTATCAATACACCTTTTAACAAATTAAGAAAATATATTATTAAGGAAATATATTCTAATTAGGAAACTAATTTTAAAAGTAAATATATTTAAAGGAAAATATTCTAGTTAGGAAACTATTTTTAAAAATAAATATATTTAAAGAATTATTAATTGGTGGATATACATCTCAATTTTTATAAGGAAGTTTTTAGAAGTTTGTTTGAAGATTAGCATAAATCAAGGGTGGATAAACTAAAAAAACCCGTGGATAGAAATAAAATTACCCTTGCTTAATCTTATGATTTATTAATTGAAATTGTAGATTTTGAATTTTGAATTTCGAATTGAACAAGGAAACTATAATTATTGATTTCATGACTTTATTACATTAATTAAATTAAGACAAATTTAAAATTCAAGTTGTACTTTCTATAAAAATATATTCAATCCGTGACATTATATATGTTATTTATATTTTCAATTTCATTAGTAAAAATAAATTTTCCATATAAATACATATGCTATTATATTTTCATTTTTGTCATTATAAAAAAAATATTTTTACATCTTCATTATACCTTTTATGAGTATAAATGTATACATATATTTTCATTTATATGGCTAGAAATATATCTGTTAATTCATTTTTATTTTTATATATGTTATTTTGCTCAATATTATTGTCATAAATATATCCGTTTTTCACATTTATACGTATCTTGATTATAAATGTGTGTATATATAAATATATATTCATTTCTATGACTATAGATATATCTATTATTTAATTTTGGATTTTTATTCTAATAAATTTTGCATTACAAGTACATATCTTATTTTTCTCAATTTTATTCTTATAAATATCTATGTTTATTACATCTTTATTTATACATTTTCTAATTATAACTGTACATTTATTTTTATTTACATGACTACAAATATATATGTTATTTAAATCATTAAAAATATATTTGTTATTTACATTTTGAATTTTTCTTCTTATAACTTTCGCATTACAACTATATATGTTTTATATAATTCCAGTTTCATTCTCACAAATGAAAAGAATTTTCTTATACATATATATATCTTTCGCAAGTTTTGTATATATATGTATGTTATTCTATATATATCTGTTATATTAAATATTATATATACATATATACAAAAACGTGTTTTTCATTTTTAAAGATTATGTGTTGTATTTATAAATATATGTATATATATTTGTTATATTTTTTGTCTATATATATAAATACATAAAATATATGCACATATCTGTTAAAAATATATTTATAAATAGACTTAAATATTTTATTTGTTATATATATTTTTACCAAATTATATATTATAAACTTTCACTTTGGTATCCTTTGGTAAAAGTTTGGTTTGACTTAATCAAATATAAAAAATACACCTTATTTTTACTGTGTAAGATTTAATTAGTTGATTGTGTTATAAAATAATTAACAATGTCAAATTTTGAATTAACTCCTTTGAATCATACACATTCAACAAGACAACAACCACCACTTGTTAAAAGTCTCTACTCGCCACCACCCCATACAACTCACCGTACATCCCTTCACCAATATACCCCTAACCAACAAACCACCAAATCGGTAAAACTACCTCCATCCCAAGAAAATAAGAGAATCGTAAAATTTAATTAAGGAAACCTCCATTGATAAAGAGAAATTTGGAGATAGAAAAATGTCAAGTTTAAGGAGAAAATGGGGAAAATGGTGGGTTGTATATAAAATTTTAATAAGATAATAGTTAAAAAAAAATAAAAAGAAGTAAAACTCTACTAAGCCATCTTATCACCGTTAGATTCATTATAGTTATTGAGGGCCATCTGATTTTAATTGTATTGGTCAATTCATGTATAGGAAAAAGTGCTCTAGATTGTATTATAGACTAGGGTAATGCTCGTGTCCAAGGGCACGGAACAATATATATATATATATATAATAAAAATAATATTTAGTGATACTTTAATTTTTTGGAACACTTTCTTTGACACTAAAGAATATTTTAGAATGATAATAGTACTTTTTGTAGAGCACTAATATCACTAACCTAAAAAAAAAGATACATAATAAAAAAATATTTTCTAAGATATACTAGTATCACCCGATACTATTACAAAAAAATATAGACTGAGTGAAGTCAATGGATCACATAGCTGTATACTTGGTCACGCTCCTGTCATTCACACCTAAGATCAAGTAAAAATAAAAATAAGAAAGGAAAAAAATAGATTATTTTTGCCGATAGAAATGAGTATGTGGCATTAGTGGGAGGGTGCCGGCAAGTGTTAATTCTTCCATGGGAGTGGATAGATTATAGCGAGAGAAATAGTGTAAGTTTATAGAATTTTTTTTTCCAAAGTAAGAGATAGAATGGAGAAAATTAGGGGACAGAGAGTTAGGGAGAAGAAAATAAATGCAATTAATATTGAGACAAGATTTATTTTTCACTTTTAGATCTGTGTAAATCGATTTCGGCCATTAGATTTTAGAAATAGTGGTCTCCATCGAACAATGAATGCTTTGTTTTTAACTATAGATTGTTTGCCCATGCCGTCCAGCATTATTTCACTTATTAAAATACATACTATAGATTACATTATATAATTAGAAAACTCAACTACTCTAAAATTACGACACTCCAAATAAATATTGTAGCACTCTAAGCGATTCTTAATTTAATAAAAATATATATTAATTAATATTTTAATTGTTTATTGCATTTGATTGTAGATACACTTTGTCTTAAATGGATGATCAAACTTTCACTTTAGTATCATTTGGCAAAACTTTAGTTTGACCTAATCAAATATAAAAAACACACCTTATATTTACCGTGTGAGATTTAATTAGTTGATTGTGTTATAAAATAATTAAGAATGTCAAATTTTGAATTAACTCCTTTGAATCATACACATTCAACAAACAACCACCACCCCACCACCCTATACAACTCATTGTACATCCCTTCACCAATATATCCCCAACCAACAAACCAACAAATTGGTAAAACTACCTCCATCCCAACAAAATAAGAGAATTGCAAAATTTAGTTAAGTGAATCTCCATTAATAAAGAGAAATTTGGAGACAGAAAAATGTCAAGTTTAAGGCGAAAATGGTAAAAATGAGAAGAGTGGTGGGTTGTATATAAATTTGTTATAAGATAATAGTTAAAAAAAAATAAAAAGAAGTAAAAACTCTACTAAGCCATCATATCACCATTAAATTCATTATAATTATTGAGGGCCATCCGATTTTAATTGTAGTGGTTAATTCATGTATAGCAAAAGTGCTCTGGATTGTAATATAGATATGTATTATAGGTATACCCATAGAATTATAGATAGTAGGATATGCTTGTGCTATCTGGCACTATCAAAAAATTTTAAAAATATAAAATATATTTTGCGCAATTAAAAAAATGTTTAATGTTTAATATAATATACCAATAGAATTATAGATAGTAAGATATGCCTATGCTATCTGGCACTATCAAAATTTTTTAAAAATATGAAATATATTTTGTGCAATTAAAAAAAATGTTTAATGTTTAATATAATTCGAGTTTTTTTTTTTTTTTTTAAAAAAACCCATATGTACGACCATTGTTCATTGTATCGCGGCAATAGTAATAACTTTTGTTTATACAAAATATAATTCTAAGGTTTGGTCCTACCAATTGCAAGGTAATAACGTGTCAACCGGCACGCTTTACTTAGTTTTTGAGCTCATTTCTTCTCCATTTAAATTTATCTTTTTAGATTAAAATTTTTGAAATAGGAGAATTCAATTTTAAAATGAAAATGAGTTTTTGGTAAATTTAAAATAAAATCAAAGTCAATTTTTTTAGAGCAAAAATCGAAAATATTAATAGTCTACCCAAGATCAGGATTGCAAATTAAGAGTCCATATTTAATTTTTATATTTGACAAAAAAAATTAATATTAACCATGAAGAGTAAAAAAAAATAATAAAAATAATTGTTTCCATATTTATTAGATTGATTACATTCAAATATGAATTAAATGATGTTTAAATAATGACGGGAAAGGCGATAAGAATTCTACCATTATTATATGTTTTTTTGGTCCATTGGAGCAATGGTGGGCAAAAGAGATGAGAATTCCACCAATGGTGGGATTAAGCCTTAGTGAATGTCAAGAGAAGTTAGTCTCATATCAAATAAACTAACCTCTTAACCCAGTGCAAATGTACTTTTTACATAGTATTTTAGTAGAATAGAGATTAAAATAAGTAAAGTCTGGTATAACACTGTATGAAAATAAAGGTATAGTTTTTACCTAAAATCATCACTGTTTTTATCAAATTTAAAGTGCCCCTAACAAATTTACTAAACCAAGTTGTATCATAAAAATTGGTTATGTAAAACTTTCTAGATTTAACTTTCAAAGCTAATTTATTTCTTGTCTATTAAATAACCAATATTTTCATTTGAAAGTTGATGGGCTTAAATACTAATTTTACCATTAGCTTACAAAAGTGATTCAATACTTTTATTTTTGGAAGACAATTCTACACCCCACCTACCACACCTCACCTACCTCCACCAAATTACCTTTTTGCCCTTCATTTTCACCAAATTTACCTTACATTTATAAATAAATACCTCCACTCATTCATTCATTCAACACACAACAATACACAACATTCTCACATAACAACCACTTAATCTCATCCAAGAGATTCAAACCATTGACAATACAAATTTAAGCCAATTCAAGAAGAAGATTGAAGGGTCTTATACTTTTTATTTTCTTAAGAGAAAAGAGAAGTTACGGCTCTCTTTATCTCACTCTCTCAATTAAAGAAGAAGGGTCTTATACTCTCTTTTTTTATACCCCAAAAATACCAACAACCCTTATACACTCTTTCTCTTACATAGTTTATTATTTATCCTGTTGAAATATTTGTAATCCTATTTCTACACTTACAAATAGAATTAGTGAAATTGTAGAGAGAAAAGTTAGCAGCTTGTATTCTCATCCAAGTTGATTGAAAGTTGGTAGCTTGTATTCTCATCCAAGTTGATTGCCTTTGAGCTAATACAAAGCAAGCACACACAAAAGGAGGACGTACTGCCCGAATAGTATAAGCGCTATTGGAGGAACCTACCTTAATAAAAAATGTCATGTGTTTATCATTGCGCCGCATTTACTTTTTATTCACCGATATTCACTTATTGATTGGTTAATTATCTACTTATAGTTACACCATCAAAAGTATTAGACGAACAACATAGTTTATAAGAAATATATGACCATTCATATTTGGTCCAAATTAAATCAAAATACAATTAGAACTAAATCTATTAATATTTTTTGCAGTACAAATAACATTCTTATTAAAAAAAATACTTTTGTTTTATTATTATTTTAGAGAACACCATTTTTTTTAAAAAGGAAGACAAGAACATGGGGGAGAGTGTGGGAAGGAGTAGCAATTTGTGGATTGTTGTCCTTTAAGAAATGAATTAAATTTGACCTTTAGTATTGTTGAATATTACATAATTGCCACAATTTATCTAAACCATTGGATTTATGCAAATAGTTTGTGACAATTAAATTATTAAAGTTAGCGGTCGTTGTCGATGAATAGTAAAACTCTAATTTGTATTATAGATATGTATTAAAGATATACCTATAGAATAGAGTAATCGTCAGAAGAAAATACTTCATCTGGCAAGTATTAAACCGATCATAGCGGTCTGAGTTGTGTTCTTGAATTTTCTTTCACTCTAGTCCTTATTAAAAATTTATATACTATATACAAAGACAGTGGATGAGTTAGGATTTAATGTTCAGACGGGCAAACTTTTTACTTTGATGCACAGTTATAAATGCCTTTCTCCCTTTCTTTGATATTATAATATTTCAAAACAAGGTAAAAAATATCCTAATTTAAATATTACCATACATCAATTTGAAGTGTTAAAATTCTTCTAGATGGTGCACTCTTCACTATAAATTTCTAATAGTACAATTTAAGTTGTTCAAGTGTAATTTTTTCTAAAAAATAAGATGGGCAAAATTCAAATTATTACCTATTAATTTAAAAATAATAATTTATTGATTGAATTAAACATATTAAAAAGATTAAGTTGGTCATTTAATTTGCTCCCCGCTTTATGCAGATAGGTACTTATATAAGGGAAATATTGGATGCACTCACTAAAACTTTCTACTCACCCCAATTTTGGGAAACTTGAAACTCACCCCACCATATTTTCTATTTCCTTTCAACTCACCCCATTTCTTTTCCAAAAAACCAAACAGGGTCTTAAAAACATTATAATGAAAATTTGAATCACACCCACCAAAACTTTGAGGTTGCCCAAACACTTTTAAACTTAATTAATGCCGAGATCTTTATTTACAATAATCATTGTCATCTTCGACGTTAAAATTGGAGCTCCTCTCTTCCTTTGTTTCTTGAGCACTTACAATGGAAACCAGTGGCCTTTTGTGATTGTCCTTCCCTCAAATAAATCTTTCGAATCGATGAAAGCAAGAAGTTATTCAAAGTTGTCTAGATCTATGCACGTGTCTAATTATATTTCAATTTATAAAATTTTAAAGAAGACAAAAAACACCTAATATGAAGAGAGTTTTAGAGGGTGGTACGTGTTCTTTAAAAGATATAAAATTGTACCAATTATTTAAACAATAATGGTTGCTGTCTTAAAATAAAAAATTAAAAGCAAATAAGGTTGGAAATTGGAGTGCTTTGATTGATTGTTTTTATGTTGATATTGCAGATAAATATATACACACGTATGTATATATATATATATATGTATGAGGGAGAGAGAGGGGTTTAAGAATAGGAGAAAAAATTGATGAGTTAAGCCGCTGGATTCTCTTGCCAATGGGTTTATTGATGCCCTATATCTATCAAAGCTCCATCCGGCGAAGATTTTGATCGATCTATACGTATTTTCCTAAAAGGTTCTTAATTAACGAGGGAAGAAGATGGGGCAAATTTGATGGGGGTGAGTTTACAAAAAGGTTGAAGAAGAGAGATAATATGAGGACATGTTTGGTTAAACATTATAATTTGGCATATCAAAATTCACGCTATTTGGTGGGGTGAGTAGAATGTTTATGTGGGTCTATATAAGAATACCCTTATATAATTGTGATTGTTTTGTTCTTGTAGTATATATATGTATATATCTCTTTTTGAGCGCATATCTAGATAAATTTTGTTGTTCACCCTAAATATAGAAATATATTGGATCCATCAATCTCCTGTCAGATCATTTGATGGCGCGCTGTGAGAAAACTAAATGATATATAAGTGCCAACATATATATAGTGGAAGAAGAAGGTGGAAATTGAATTGAATTTCCCAGTTTTGGGTTGGATGCTCCAAATTAAATGATCGTATTAGGAATCATTGTATTGCAGTCTCCGTGACATTTTTCTTTTTAAGGATACAACTTGAGGGGAGTGTGAAGAAGACAAACAAATCCGTTTTAGTGCAAAGTAAGTATTGCAATAAAAAAGATTTGTTGCTATTTTGGTGCAAAGTCAGTGTTGCTGTGAAGCAGATTTGGAGTGGAATTTGTTTTTTTATTTGGATGAATGAACTGTGTGATTGCAGTTATTCTAATTGATTATAATTAAGTAAGATAGATAGTTTCCTATTGTAATTAATTATAATTGATTTAGGTGGGTAGTTTTCTAAACTAAGTTAATTATATACTTTTTCTTATATTGTAATTAATATCTATATATTGTTAATTACCTGCACTTTAGAGATGAACATACAAGAATCATTCACCCAAATACATAAGATGACATTATTTTTGGTCAGTCTTGTGAAATAAAGAGATTGTGATGTACGTAGTTTTCTAATCTATATTATGATGCGAACTAAGTACGCATATACTAAATAATATATTTTGAATGCATTGAGATATCAATAAATTAACCAACATATATATAGAGCTTAATTACATGTAAAATATTAATGAACCATTTGTGTCACAATAAAACTTCATTAGTGAAAAATATATTTAGATACTAAAGAAAGACTGTCAATCTTTTAAGTTTTTGTTGTTTTATGTTAACTAAATTTTTGCTTGTAATTATTAAGAAGATAAAAATTAAGAAAAAGGATGAATGCTTTTGTTTCACCTGAAGAATTAATCAGAGAGCACAGGAGATACAGTTGGCCAGAGCCAACAAAGCACCCAAAACCATATCGATCACTAGACTGTTTGTGGGTTGGTGCCACGTGTCCAGGTGTGATCTAACTTTTGTGTAGAAGGTCAACGTTGGTTGATAAATTGAACCGGGGTCCTTTGTAAAAAGTGAAGATCATGGCCCCACCTAGCCCGACTAGTGTTCCCAACACCTTTGCCTTACCTGCCACTGTTCTCCAAGCTAGATTCTCCGACCCTAACATTTAGGGAGACTATATATACTATGATGTGTTGTGATACTTTTTTGTCCCTAAAGATTAGTTTTGAGTATTTTTGTACAGTCACAATAGCCAAATTAAATTCCTTCGTATTATTTTATCTTATTATTTGACTTTTCCGATCTCAGATTAACATTTTTGATAAAAAAAGAAAAAGAAAAAAAGAACAAGACTATTAGCAATCCATGTGAATAATCTAACACCCAAAAACTTCTTACATAGAGTACTTCATATTCATCTCTTTATACATTTTTAATTCATGACTGATACTTTTTGAAGTGGAGTATGAGTGATAATGGTCATATTCTAATATTGTAGAAACTAAGATTTGGGTGAATGATTCTTGTATGTTCATCTCTAAAGTGGAGGTAATTAACAATATATAGATATTAGTTACAATATAAGAAAAAGTATATAATTAACTTAGTTTAGGAAACTACCCACCTAAATCAATTATTATTAATTACAATAGGAAACTATCTATCTCTTTCTTAATTATAATCAATTAGAATAACTGCATTCACACAGTTCATTCATCCAAATAAAGAAACAAATTCCACTCCAAATCTGCTTCACAGCAACACTGACTTTGCATCAAAATAGCAACAAATCTGTTTTATTGCAATACTTACTTTGCACTAAAACGGATTTGTTTGTCTTCTTCACACTCCCCTCAAGTTGGATCCTGAAAAAGAAAAATTTCTATATTTAGGGTGAACAATAAAATTTATCTAACAAGAGGGCTATGAAGGATGGAGCGGGAACCAAAAAGATCCCTGCAACAAGCCTAAGCCCCCTATCCCTATAAGACCATCTCCAATGCATAAGTTAAAAGTTGATGTGGAGAAAATATTTTCGCGCTTAGGAACCCAATTGTAGATTGTCAAGTTATAATAATTGGTAAGTCCAAGTGTCGAACCACAAGGATAGTCGAAAAGACAATGTAGCAATTACGAGTCCAAGGCTTTGTTTAGAGAAATGGATTGATTGATTTTGGTTGTTGATTTTAAACTCTTGTAATAAAAATTAAAGTGATGTATCAAATGATAAGAAAGAGTTAAGGGATTATAGAATTCATTTGCTTTGAAATATTATGTATAATTATCTCATTCAAAGTTTATTAATACAATTTCTAAGTGTTGAGTATCTTACACTTTTCTAAGCAAAAGAATGTGAAGCATAAGCAACCCATTCCAATAGAAATGCCATATAAAGAAATAGTGTAAGCAAAACTCAACACAAGTGTATCTCTTATTATCTTGTAACAAAGAATGTGAAGCAAGTGCAACCCATTCCCATATAATGTTCAACCAAGATACAAACATGAGATACACGAAAAAGGCATAAATTTAAACTAGACACTTGAGAGCTCATTGTTAGTTTACCTTAAGCAATTGACTTGATTATGAAAATGGCCAACTATAAAGAGTTTAGCTCAAAATCATAACATTTTATTTGTCTAAGAATGGGAGGTCTAGATGGAGATTAAATCATCCGATTTAGACATATTTGAGAAATACAAATTGAATCTTTAAAAATTATTAGTGAAGTTGATTATGGCATAAACTTAAAGGATCATCCTTTTGCAATTCTCTAATTAAGAAAATGTTAAGTATTCTCAAAATCACATGAAGTGTAGAAAGAACTCAACATATCATTAAAGAATTCAAGGATTAGAATCTTAAATTTATGGCATTTCCATGAATATTCAAAGACTAATCAAGCTTGACAATGAAATGTATCTTTTTTATAGAAGGAATGAAGATAGGCTAGTAAGAAATACACAAGTGTATCATCTCCTCATTAATGGTTGAGATCTATGTATATAAGGCATACAAAGTTAAATCATCTTATGAGAATTATCTTACTAGCTTATGAATGATATATTAATTAGATGGAGAAGATGATGGATTCAACAAGTATTTAACATTACTAATAATGGAATGATAATTGAACTTATATAATTAATGCATTGCAAACATCATCTTTAGCCTTAGTAAAGAAATTTACTCTATAATAAGTGTAGATATAAGAATTATAGAAATGAACTCCATTTCTCTTTCTAAAACTATTACAAGCTACAAGGTGAAAAATGGGAGGATATAACTAAGTATAAGAAATATATCTTGACTTGGCGAAAAGAACGCGAGTTATTACATTCAAGAGTACGTAGTCGGTCAAGTAATAAATACTCGGTAAGTCCGAGGTCGATCCATGGGGAGGATGGTAGTTCTTTGAGTTAGAAATGTTTATTTCAAGAGGAATATGAGAAAAATAAAGAAAAGATGAAATATGGAGAGAATGTAATGTAGATTGATAACTAAAATAACTAGTGTCAATAAAACTAAATAAAACATGCAACTAAAACTAATCTTAAAGGTAGTGAAACATTACTATGCTAAAAAAAACTAAACTAGCATAAGAAGATGGAATAAATCTAAATAAAATAAACAATAAAAACAGCGTACTAAATTAATTAAACATGTGAAAAGCTTTAAATAAAATTAAGAATAAAAAGCGCTAGGGGTATCCATAAATTTCGAGTAGCACAACGGGTAATTCGATGGATAGAGAATCATTTTCTAATTAATTTTTCTTTTAAAAATCAGAATACTTTTCACAGGCTAATTGATCTCATAAAGTTGTATTTTTCATAATAATTCATGCATGACATGAACTATACGTATTAATACTAATTATGAAATTAATTCGCATTACTTTGTTTTACCGGAAACACTTGTTTATTAAATTGAAGTGTGCTTGACACTACAAAACTTTTTACTAAAAGTGATTTTAGAAATATTAAGTAAAACCACAATTTAATTCAAATAGGTTAAAATATGATTAAAATCAAATTTAAACTAAAACGGGCGGTAAAACACAAAATTGGCCATTTCGGTATCAAATATTAAGTATTAAAACAATTACCAAAAATAGCCTGCTCTAGTTTGAAATTATAAAGATACAAAATCAATTAATTTAGAGAGTATAGACCGCTCTCTAACTTGACCGGTTAGGGTTTAGCGGAAAAACAACGATTTAAACTAGTTTGGTTCTTTTGTCGGAAAGATTTTATTAAATTTATTATAAAAATATACGATTAGCATACTAGGCTAATAATTTAATAAAAATCATAGTTATAATGGACTATTAACCAATTGAAAATTAATTAGAATTGAATTCGGGTCTGAAAAAGTATCGTGTTGGTATACCCGTTTCTTACGGACCTCTAACTAATGAACTAGCTAAATATATCTAATAAATTCATAAACAATAAATTAATCAAACAAAACAGAGTATATAAGTTCATAAATTAAAATCATAAGCAAGCAAAATTTATACTAATAATTAACAAAGCATTAAATAAATTAAGAATCTGGAATTGAAGTATGCATGTAAACCAATAATTATATCTGAAAATTAATTTTCAATGATGTACTCAAATCCTTCGTCTCTAACTCTGTATAAACGCAAAAGAAAAATAATAGAAGTGATACAAACTAAGTCTTGATGTTGTAAAAGAAAAATTAAAGAAAGAAAGAAGAAGGAAAGAATGGAGCGAGAGATAGAGAGAGAGAGAGAGAGAAAAAGAATGGAGAGGGAGATAGAGAGAGGCATAGAGAGAGAGAAGCACGGCTACTGTGTGATGATGATGCTTGTCTCCTCTTGATGATTTATATATATATATATATTAGAAACTTAATTTAATTAGGTGTGCTAATGGGTCATGTGCTTGGCTCAATTTAGGGCTTGAAGATTGATAAAAAATACCTGAAAATTAATCTTCACTAATGTACTCAAATTCTTAGTCTCTAACTTCGTATTAACGCAAAAGAAAAATAATAGAAGTGATACAAACTAAGTCTTAATGTTGTAAAAGAAAAATTAAAGAAAGAAAGAATAAAGAAAGAATGGAGAGAGAGATAGAGAAAGAGAAAAAAAGAATGGAGAGGGAGATAGAGAGAGGCACGGCTGCTGTGTGATGATGATGCTTGTCTCCTCTTGATGATATATATATATATATATATATTAGAAACTTAATTTAATTAGGTGTGCCAATGGGTCACGGGCTTAGCTCAATTTGGGGTTGCTGTGCGTGGGACTTAAACCCAAGACCACAAGGAGGGAACATGACACACTGACCATCTAGGCTACAATCATATACAATAATTTTTTGCACATTCAATTCTTTTATTCATTCGCGCTAAAATCTGATCCTCCGACCCACTGTTTCTATTTCGGCCATAACTTTGCTTTCCGAACTCTGATTAATGCAAGGTTTTCATCCGCGCTTAGATAACTTAGAGCTCTACAACTTTTATTTCTGGAGTTTTATTCAAATTTTATACAGATAAATACCAGAATTGGACGAAACAGAGGCGTTAGCGCGGTGGATATCTTCTTCAGTCGAAAATTTCCCGAATTGATTCAAATGACTTTTTCTTTGCTTAGGATTGATTTATCAACTTCTCTTAGTTTCTTCCAACCACTTCCTTCATGCTTGAGCTTTGGATTTACTTTCAGTTCATTTCTTGAACTCAATTTAGCTCCGAATTTGACTGGCAATGGCTAATTTTTGAGGAATTTGCTTTGGGATTCTTTCTTATTCATTTTTAACCTATAAAAAGGGTAAAATGCACTAGAAACAAATATATTATCCTATTTCATAATTAAAACTCAATTCTTAATAATTTAGGATAATTAGAATCAAATTCATGCATATTAAGCCATTTAAATATGTATAAAAATGCAATATTTGGGCTTGATCATCTCCCTCTCCCATCTCTATTTATAATCCAAGAGTAGATAACCCTTTACCATACTCAAACAATCACTCTAAATAAAACAATACATTTCTTGAGATCTAGAGGCAAAAAAAAACAAAACAAAATAAAATAAAATTACAAATTGTGTATTTTTTCAAGCAATGTTAAATACAAAAGTGCTACGAGATTAATCGCGAGATAAGTTATATCGAAAATTGAAAAGTTTTAGAGAAATAAACGCGTCAAACAACTCTGAAAATGAGCATATAAATGACAATATTATGTGATTATCAAAAGTGTAGTGTAAATGTGGGTATTTAGCCTATCAATAAAAATGAGTTTGCACTAGGAAAAATGTATAAATAGCCTAATAATAAAGTGAAATAGACATATATAGAAATTGTACCAGCGGCATCCTTTTTCAGCTTACTTTTAGTCTCCACTATTGAATATCCTTATTGAGCTCTATGACCCGATTCGTCAATTCTTAAATCTCTTTGTTTTGTTGTTCATATGTTAAAATGTTATAGTAGAGGCCATCTACAATCCAACTTTATGTATTGCACTTTCCTACGTTATAGATCCGTCAACTCTTGAATCTCTTTGTTTAATTGTTCCTATTTTAAAATATTATAGTGGAGGCCGGCCATCTACAATCCAACTTTATGTATTGCGCTTTCCTACGTTACTGATTCGTCAATTCTTGAATCTATTTGTTTAGTTGTTCCTATGTTAAAATATTATAGTGGAGACCATCTACAATCCAATCTTAAGTATTGCGCCTTCCTACGTTATATATATATATATATTTATTTATTTCTTTATTGACAATCAAGGAAAAAATAGTTATAATCATCTATTCTAATACATATTTAAGGAAAGTTATGATTTGAATTTTTTTGTTTCCCTATTTTGCTCGTACGTTCATTATTTTGTTAAAAGTTATGTTGATAATTGGTTTAAAATTTTAAATCTTTTGCTCGAATACTCATTATTCTTTATTCTTCTCATTTTGAAATTACATATACGAATGCATAGATGAAGAAATATGCATATTTATCGGATATACTTTTGTGTACATCTAGTCGTAAGAAATCAAGAAGTTAAATGTTGTAGAGTCTATATTAAAGAATGGGCATTTTTTTTCCTTTCTTGATCTTTTAAACTCCTGAGTGGGTCTAGACATTATGTTTCATGCAATAGAAAGGGCCCAAGGCGCATGAATGCATATAATCTGGAGGACATTATATCTAGGGTGTTTTTAATTAATAAGAGATACAATATTTAAAAAAATTGGAATATATATATTGATTCAAACGTTTGCTGAAGTCACTTATACAATGGGCAACACATTTATTTTTTATTATTTTATATCAAAATAAGAGCATTCCCTATTTTAACCCTTGCAACCATATAATTAGAGTTAATAGTATTTTACCCACCCAAACTATACACTCGATTGCACTTTGCCATATCAACTATAAATTTTTCTAATTTTTACACTGAACTATAAAATTTGCTGCACTTTACCATAAATTGGTAACGGGATTAATAAAATTGATAGAAATAAAAAGTAAAATTGGTAAACATCATGTATCTATATCATTGTCACATCATATCATTTAAAATAGAGTTATCGTCAGTAGAATATACTTCATCTAGCAAGTACTAAACTGATCTTAGCGTACGTATGGTCATGGTGACCGACCTTGCATGGCTACCCGAGCTGTGTTCTTGAAATTGCTTTCACTCTAGTCCTTAATTAAAGATTTATATACTATATACATAGACAGTAAAGGAGTTAGGATTTAATGTTAAGACAGGCAAACATTTAAATTTGATGCATTGATATATATGCCTTTCTGCCTTTATTTGATATTATAATATTTCGAAACAAGGTAAAAAATACCCTAATTTAAATATTACCATACATCAATTTGAAGTGTTAAAATACATCTCTAAGGTGCACTCTTCACTATAAATTTGTAATAGTACAATTTAAGTTGTTCAAGTGTAATTTTTTTCTCAAAAATAAGAGGGTCAAAATATATCTAGATAAATTTGGTTGTTCACCCTAAATATAGAAATATATTGAACTCCCTCTTTCTCCCTCCGCTCAAATTAAGAAAAAACACTTTAATGCAATGAATGACAATGTTAAATCTTATTAAGAATTATCACGGGGTTTGATTAACTAATTTTAGAAATGCTCATTTTCAATTGTTAACTATTAATATAATGCATCAATCTCTTGTCAGATCATATCATTGTTGAACGTTGTTTGATCAAGAACTCAAAATGTACTGGAAATGACTTAACATTGTTGAAGAACTACTTTGGCTATAAATAGCCTTACATGATAAAAATAAAAACAACCACATGCCACTCATATCATGTGATCGATGGCAGTGAATGAGAAAAAGTGACAAGTGTCGACAATAATTTAGTACGTACATATATTATCATGTTTCCAAAATGACATATATATATATATATATTGCAATTTGCAATATCTAGTGGAAGAAGAAAGTGGGTCATGGTGGGTTCAGGAAGATGTCCTAGTAAAAGAAATTATTGAAATTATAATTTGAGGGCAAGTGCATCCTTGTGATTCTCTTTATTAATCTAGCTAATTCATGCAAACTGCACATAGTATATATTCAAACCCATATAGTTTTAAAGAAATTTTGAATAAGGTTTAAATCTGTATAAATAGGTTGACCCTTACTCAAAAATGATTCTTTAGGTGATCGTGAGAAGAAAATACTTCATCTAACAAGTACTAAACCGATCATAGTGACCTGAGTTGTGTTCTTGAAATTTCTTTCACTTTAATTCTTAATTAAAGATTTATATACTATATACATAGATAGTGGAAGAGTTAGTATTTAATGTTCGATTGGGCAAACGTTTAACTTTGATGCATATATGCCTTTCTGCCTTTGTTTGATATTATAATATTTCAAATCAAGGGGCAAATTATATCTAGATAAATTTTATTGTTCACCCGGAATATAGAAATATATTGGACTCTCTCTTTCTCCATCCGCTCAAATGAAGAAAAAATACTTTAATGCAATGAATTGCCATGCTAAATCTTATCAACTATTATCACAAGGTATGGTTTGATGAACTAATTTTAGAAATGCATGGGACTCTATATAGGGCCCTGATTTTCTTTTGAACGCCAGTGTACTGAGAAATGGACGAGTGGCTCAAGAATGATTCTTTAATTAATTGTTAACTATTAATGTATCGATCTCTTGTCAGATCATATCATTTGATGGCTGTGAGAAAAGTATATGATTATTTAGAAAATTACTACTTTAATTTGATAGCTCTGTACCTATAATAAATTTATAGTTGATAAGTGCCGACATATATTATTACAATATGTATTAGAAGAAGATTAGAAATTGAATTGAATTTGTCGGTTTTAATTTAATAAGTACATTTTATCATGTTTCTAAAATGGTCCTTCCAGTATTTGTTCATGCGTACCAAGTGGAGCCACCACTTGAATTAATTAAGAATATTTCATTGTAGGTATAATACTTTAATTCGATCTACGGGACCTTAGTTTGTGTCGCCTTTCAATTCAAACTATGATCAGATTGGTTTTGTTTAAAAACTTTGGGGTTTGACCTGTGGTGTAATAAAAAAAAAGAAAAGGGAAAATGGCCACAACAAACAAGTAAATGTCTAAAATAATTTCCACATATATTCATATTCTATTTCCGTAATAATTATAATTTCTCTCATCCTAATTTGTCTTTTAAATTAAGTTGAATTTATTGTTAATTCATGTTTAAGGATGATAAAATGGACCGTGTTTTGTATAAATATGTTAAATTAAACTGCAATATGTTACGATACATGACTTATAATATGATATGGATAGTGTTGATGTGTGCCTTAAAAGCGCATGATAATAAGAACCTAATTAATTATTAATCATTAATATATAGTAATTAATAATAATTAATTAGTTCAACTCTAACCTAACCCCATCACCGCTGGCGAAAACCAATTTGCTGCAGAAGGAGAAGACAATTGTACAAAGTGCAATTGTAGAAGACAATGGCACTTTATTTTTATTATCAAAACCCCTTCTTTATTTTTATTTTTATTTTTTGTAATTTTTTTTCATTTTTACAACCAAAAGAAATTTTTTCATGAAAAAAGACAGAGCATGAAAGAACATTTCATTAATTA